>VMDO01010221.1:0-72791 GCA_007922755.1 Pedetes capensis | reverse complement strand
GGGGGCCATCTTTGTTCACTTGATGGGAGGGGCTGTTTTGAGTGAGTGAGATGAGCCCTGGGGTCAACTAGGGGTCAGCCCCTCAAGCTGTCATGAGGGACCCTAGCTGGGAAATATTATTTTAAAAATCCCCAACAAGTAAGCTGCCATCTGAAGGATGCTTAATTCTCTCTGGACAGAGGATGGGGAAGTGCAAAAGCAGTCCCAAAAAGGCAAGTTTAAGGGGTAAGTAAGGCAAGTCAAGGCTTAATGTGAAATGAGGAGGAGAATTGAGAATGGCTGTAAAACTCCTCCCCCCCCCAAGGAATATACCAAAAGGATGACAAGTCATCATACCTCAGGGACACCTACATTTCCATATTTAATGCAACACTCTTCACAGTCACAAGGGTATGGAATCAACCAAGATGTCCATCAACAGAGGAATGGATTTTAAAAGTTGTGAGATACACACACACACACACACACACACACACACACACACACACACAGTGGAATATTACTCAGCAACAAAAAAGAATAAAATAATGTCATTTGCAGCAAAATGGATGGAACTGGAAAATATCATCCTAAGTGAACAAAACCAGGCCCAAAATGAGAAATCCCATAGGTTCTCTTGCAGCTAAAGCTAACTTAAAGGAATTTTTAAAAACTATACATACTAAGATAATTATAAAAAAAAAACAATCAGGCTTATTTAAGAAGGGAAAATATAAGTAGAGTAGAAAGAAAGGGGAGGGATCTAGTACAAGGAAGTGAAGACTATGGAAGGGGGAAGAGGAAGGGAAATAATACAAGGGGTTTAAAAGGGGGAGAGGGCAATCTCAAGTTATACAATGCATCTCCATGAATACACGGGAAAAAACTGGAATATAACCCATAATTGCATATGATTTTTACCACATATTAATCAAAGGGTTTGATAAATTATGTAAGTTGATGTTAGTGTTACCAAAAAGAGTGTAATAGGTGCACAATGGAAATAGCAAAAGCCTTACTACTCTGTACTCCACTAACATTTATTAACAAAAAATACCTCCCCCCAAGAATGTTGATCTGTTGATCTTTAGTTTAAGAGGGATAGGAATCCACCAAAAGGGGGACAAATGAAAAGAGAGATGTGACACATTTGCTTTTGAGGAAATTACTTTGCCCTGCATCATAGGAACTAGAGGAGAGGGGCAAAGTGGACAGAGGAGACCAGCAACAAGATGTTGCACTACCTAAACCCAGTGCCTGGACATAGAATCTTGATCTAAGGAAAGTTGATCTAAGGAAAAGTAACTTTCCTAAGACCAGAAGGCCACTTAATTACAGAGTCAGCACTCAGATCCAGGGCTTTTGACTTAAAGCCCTGTGCTAGTAACTATTGTTTCAGTTATCTGCATTTGCACAAAGAGGAGGGTCTTTCAAAGTATTGATACTGTTGCATTTAGTATTGTATTTCCAGTGCTCATTGGGAGTTGGTACTCAGTGTATGTTTGGTGGATGAGTTGAGAGATAGATAGATGAATGGATAGACAAATGGGCCAATGGATGAATAAATGATGGATGGATGGATGGACTGATTTGGAAGGAGGTTCTTTCTTCTACACTCCACAAACTTCCATAACAACTGTTGTAAGAGAAATCATTTTTCCCTTAGTGAGGACCATACTTTGTGACCTTTCTTCCTAAAACACACGCCCCTCTGGTCATGGCAACCATTCATGGGCCATGGCAGAAATGGCAGAGGGCCCCATCCATTCCCAAGCCAGTGCCTGGACAGCCGCTATCCCTGAAAGAAGCTGATAAGCCCGCTGCAGTCATTTGGGATGGCAGGCATCCCAGGATCAGTTAGGTCATGCACTGTCTCCTATTCCTCCTGGAAGGGCGCCGAGCTTGCTAACTGTTCAAATTGAATTTTAAAAACTTTAATTAGGTCACCACAACAATTTGCTTCTTTTAATGGCAGAAAGCCCAGTTTCCTAGTGTTTCCTCAGGAGCTCATCCTTTACTACCCCACTCCTCCTGTTCATCCTTTGCCCCATTAAGGGCAATGGAAAGCTTTCTGAATGGAAAACATTTCCGAATGGAAAGCTTGCAGAATATTATCTCCGGCAACAAGCAGGGTGGGCTTGGAAAACTTCTCAGGGACAATCACCAAAATACACCCTTGAGTAATAGCTGGGCAGTAGGGCAGGAACAAGGCCTTGTCCTGATTTTATAAACAAGGAGAATGAGATCATGGTGTCCAAGTAACTTAGCCATCCCAATATTTGGACTTAGATCTGCTAGGGACATGCCCAGTTTTCTTTCAATGATAATAATATCCCAAATGGGGTGAGTTCCTAGCAGTAGTTATTCAGAATTGAATCATTGTATGTAACAAACGAAAAAAAAATTGTCATCAGTCAACATTTAATGTTCCCCTACTGTATACAGGATATCTTTAATGCTTTTTGTTGTTGTTAGGTGTTGTTGAGTTGGTATCCAACTCATAGCAACCCTGGGTACAACAGGCAAAACACTATTGTCAGTGCTTCTCTGCTGTTCATAGGGTTTTCAGTGGCAGATTGTTTTTGGGGAGTGGGTTGCTGGGTCTGTCTCCCAAGCCTACAGCACCTGGTGTTCCCAGGTGGTCTCCCATCCAAGTACTAACCTTTTCCCAGGTACTAACCTTTTCTAAGTAAGGCCCAGCCCTACTTAGCTTCTGAGGTCTGAGGGATTGGATACCACAGGGCTATGGCTGCAGGCTACCAATGCTTAATCAAGGCCAATAGGACATTACCTTTTCACCTTGTTGTTGTTTTTGTTGTTAGGTGCCGTTGAGTTGGTATCCAACTCATAGTGACCCTCATAGGGTTTTCAATGGCTGACTGTTTCAGGATTGCCTTGGGAGTGGATTGCCAGGTCCTTCTCCCATTTTTGCGGTGCTGGGAATTGAACTCGGGTCCTCAGAGACTGCAGCACGGCGCTCTACCAACCGAGCTAAATCCCAGCCCCAACCTTTTTACCTTAGAGCACTAAATTAGAGACTTCATACAAGTCCCCAGTCAGCTGCTTTCTCCACTATATGACCTACAGACAGAGATCTATTCTCCCTGAGAGTCAGTCTCCTCCTCTGCCAAATGGGCATGGTAATATATATACATCAAATTCCCAACAGGACATATATGGCACATTCAAAACCTGGATCATTTGATGAGAGTAAATTACAAAAGGGCCATTCACAAAAGGATGGTGTAAGAGAGCCACTGGGAAAAGGCACCAACCCACATATAGTCAATCCTGATTGTTACTCACTAGAGGTGCAAGGGGACAAAGGGAGGAAGAGAACACGCAAATCAGAAGGAGAGAGAAGCTTGTAGAGGTCACATCCCTGAGATAGACAGTGATGTTCGAGACACAGCCAGCTTGAAACAAATTCATAGGGCAGTAACCAGGGGCGTTAGGACCGGGATATCCCCACCCTCCTCCCTCTGATTTCCCTCCAGGATGACCACTGGCAGATCCTATGAGAGCCAGAGAGCACTGGGGCCAGTCAGTGCAGTGCACACAATTGGTTTCCCCAGGCAGAGTAGCAAAGGAGGCTCCTCACCATGGAGGTAAGGGGCCTCTGCAAAACAGAATGTCAAACTAGCATACAAGGTTGTCTACTAACTCAGGAATAAGAATTAGTTGTCACCCGTCATCTATAAGCTAGTTAGTCTGCCACCAAACAGAATTGACAGTGATCTGAAAGAAGAGTCTGAGTAGGATCTGCTTTGTTCCTCTTTAATTGGAACAAAGAGCTGAGTTTCAAAAGAGTGTCACTTAAAAGGCTCTGAATCCAAGCATCCTGGGCTTGAATCTGGGTCTGCCACCTACCATTTGAGTAATCCCCACAAATCTGCTACCCTCTCTCCACCTCAGTGCCCTCATCTGGAATGCAAGAGCCATAAGTCCACCTTGCAGAGGGCTGTGAAGTGGAGAGAAAGGGAAATTCACAATGCCTGGCACATAGTAGGTGTGCAATAAATGTATTGTGGAGTGAATGAATGAATGATTTCTAGGATCTCTTATGGCTCTCAGATTGAAGGAATCTGATTCTCTAGTCTGAGGAAGGACTGTGTGACAGCTGGGGAAGGTACCAAAGTGAAGACGAGGCCCAGGATGGGATGGGGGGACAGAGGTGGGTACAGTAACTACAAGGTCCACAGAGAGAAGAGGATGTAGTGGAGATGACACATCTAAGAACTCTGTCTCCAGCCACATAACCTCCTATAGGCTGGAGCAGCCCCAATGGAGATGGAATTTGAACGCAAGCTAGAAACTTTGATAGAATGTCTAATTTGTCAAAATAGTATTCTTCTGGCAGTATATTAGAAATGACAGTGAAAGTACTTTCTTGGCCAGTTCCCAAATATGGGTGGATAATTAAGAATTAGCTGTTATAAGACTATCATTTTGGGGTATAAATAATATTTAAACGATTAAGGACTCGAGAGAAGGAAGCTGGCATTTGTTGAGTATATTGGGACCCTACTGGTCTGCATAAAAATGGTCTCAGGCTTTACAGTGCTTCTTTGGCAGGTGAAAACAAAGAAAGTCAAGAAAAATGATTTTCAAAATAAACTGTGTAATGCTGTGGGTTAAATTGTGTCCTCCAAAACGATATATTCAATCTTGACCTCAGGACCTTATTTGGGAACAGGACCTCTGAAGATGCATTCAATTAGGTTAAAACAGGGTCATTCTGGATGAGGGTGGGCCCTATCCAGTAACTTATATGCTTTTAAGAAGAAGGTAACTTGGGCACACACACAAATGGAATCTCAAGAGTTACTTGCAACCATCAGAAGCGAAGGCAGGGCATGGCATGATTTCTCCATCAGAGCCTCCAGAAGAAACCCACCTTTCTAGCACCTTAACTTTAGATTCTGGGCCTCCAGAACTATGAGAGTAGATTTCTGATATTCTAAGTAAAGCAACTTATGATAATTTGTTATGGTAGCCTTAGGAAACCAATACATATAGTATACATATAGATGTCAAGTGCTATGGAGAAACGTATCCACAGAACCCAGTGAGAAAGATAAGGAGGGAGGAGATGTGCAGGCAAGGGAGACTTTGAGGAACTGGAACAAACTTGTTGTGGTTTAAAAATAAAGCCTCCCCAAGCTCATGTTTGAAAGGTTGGTCCCCAGCCTGTGGCATTTTAGGAGGCTGTGGAATTTTGAGAGGTGGGACTTTGCTGACAGAAGTAGGTAACTGGAGGTGCGGGAGGCATCTTTGAAGGTATTACCCAGCCCGTGGTTCTGGTTGGAATCTCCCTGCTTCTTGTTACCCTGATGTGAGGAACCTCTGCCACAACCTTGGGTCCCTGCTCCACCATGCCTTCCCCACCACTATGGGCTGAGTTCCTCTGAAACCGTGAGCTAAAGTAAATCCTTCTTCCCTTAAGCTCTTCCATCATGTATTCTGTCCTAGCATGCAAAAGCTAACTAACCCAAGACCTCCCTGAGAAGGTGGGGTATGAGAAATTTCAGGCAGCAAAGGAGTGAGCCAAGCAGAGACAGGAGAGGAGGGGGTAGGTGGAGGAAGCAGGTGCCTGGGAGGCAGTGTGTGCCATATTCAAGGAGCACCAAGGAGGTCAGTGTGGCCAGCAAATGAGCTAGCACAAGTGGGAGACAGAGCCAGAGAGGCCAGTGGGCCCAGACCATGAGCAGCCTGGTAGGCCATTGCCAGGACTCCCCCCGCCCTCTGAGCAAGCTGGGACCTTTGCGAGGGCTCTCAACAGCACAGTGACATGGTCTAAAATAGGATTTAGAATGCTCATTCTGGCTGCTGCATTGAGGACAGATGGAAGCAAGGCAAGGACAGAAGCAGGAAGATCTGCAAGAGAGGCCCGTCCTTGCTAGGGACATTCACTAGCTTTCAAAGGAGACCCTCCAGTTGGAGAACAGAGCTAGTGCTCCCCATGGCATCACATGGCCTCCCCACGCAAAAGCCATTCCTCTAGCCTTGATGAAAATTTATTCTAAGACCTTGGAAAGAAGGAAGAAAAGTACCTGACATGCCTTCCTGGGTTTCCTTGCCCTCAATTCCCATGTCTATCTCAGGCAGATGTTGCAAGAATCAAATGAGGGAACATCTGTGGAAGTGTTATTGAAAAAGCATAAAGCACTAGATAAATGCAAGTGATTGTAATTAATACTAATAACAGTCACCCTCCCTTCGCCCTGCAACTGTTTACCTATAAATACCACCAAAGCAATGTCTCAGGAAGAGATTGATCACTGTGCGGCTAGGAAACAGTGTCTACATCTGCCGTGGAAAATTTTTCATTTAATAGATTTCTTTGTGACAAGATTAGCAATGCCCTGTTACCATGGGCCATCTGTTGCATGGTGCAAGTAGCCTTGTCATGCAGAACTGGACCTTCAAAAGGAACAGCAGTCAACCAAAGTGCAATAAATTAAGAGATCTGATTCTTCTGTATTGCTGCTTTAAAAAAAAAAAAAAGATGGCTGGCTTTGTTTTGCCATGCTCAAGAGAGGTGTGTTGGCTGAAAGTAAGCAAAGATCAGGTGTGGGGAACCAGAGGGCACCTGCCAGCAGACAGGCATTTGCATAAATTGGTAGGACTGGGGGCTGTGCATGTCTCTGGTTGAAAGCAGAGGTTGGTTCAAAGGAAGCTGGAAAATAATATGGAAATCCCTCTTAGAAAATTAAAAATAGAACCACCTTATGATCCAGCAATCCCACATCTGGGTATGTACCCAAAGGAAATGAAATTAGTATATATACTCCTATGGTTGTTGTAAAATTATTAACAATAACTGAGAAATACAATCAACTTCAATGTCTATTTATGGATGGATGAATGGAAAAAGAAATCATTATAGATGACAGATAAGGAGATAGATAGCTAGATAGATACATACATATATAGATGATAGAATATTATTCAGCCTTGAAAATAAGGAAATCTTGCCACTGTGATACCATAAATAAATTTGTAGGACATTATGCTAGGTAAAATAAGCCATGTACAGAACAACAAATACTGTACAATCTCACTCATATGTGGAATCTAAAATCATCAAAAATCATACAAGCAGAGTGGGTGGTGCTTACCTGGGACTGCAGGCAGAGGGAAATGATGACATGTTGGTGAAAGGTATACAGCTTCGGTTATGGAAGATGTGGTAGTTCAGGGGATTTAATGTACCGCAATATGACTGCACTTAATAAAACCGTGTTATGTATTTGAAATTTGCTGTGAGGGTAGATCTTAAATATTTTCACCTCAAAAGAGGAAAAAAGAAACTGATAACTATATGAGGTGAGGATGTTTTCATTAGTTTGATGAGGTGATTATTTCACAGTGTACACAAATATCCAAACATCAAGTTGTACTCCTCACCTATATATAATTGCTGTCTTTCAAGTATGTACACCTAAATAAAGCTGAAAAAGAAAAAATAGAGAGCAGGATGGTGTCTCCTTGTCAGGTACTGATTCTGAGGGAAAATGGAGGGGACAGTTTTATCCGGCAACCTTGAGAGGCTTTGCATTCAGATGTGCCGTGGAGACCAAGGGGGAGGAGGGGACGGTTTGCTGAGTGTCTGGGGAGAGCAGGGGATAGCAGTCCAAAGGGGGACGAGGACAGCAGCAGCAGCAGCATCTGCTGTCCTCATCCCCCTTTGCTGTGCCCAGGAGGGAGGCAGAAAAGCAGCAGTGTGGGAAAGACAGCAGCACCGACAGGGCACCTCCGCCCTGACTTCAAGTACCTGGTGCCACTCCAAGTCTGAGCAGCAGACCAGAAGTTGGCTGGTCACCTGGGCCCCAGAGGGTTCTTGTAAATGACTGAGGAAGACATGACAGTAGTGGGGAAGGGGGCTGACATCCTGCAGGTGTGCAGGGGTGACAAATCATTAAACTGGAGCATTTACATTTTTCATAACCCCCGGATGAAGTAGCCCCAGGAGTATTCAGGTTGCCACAATAATGGCTGTGTTTATTGGATGTCTATGGTATACACTTGGGGATGGGATTTAGCTCAGTTGGTAGAGCGCCGTTCTGTAGTCTCTGAGGTTCTGAGTTCGATTCCCAACACCACAAAAATGGGAGAAGGATGTGGCAACCCACTCTCAAGGCAATCCCGAAACAATCTGCCATTGAAAACCCTATGAGGGTCGCTATGAGTAGGACATGACTTGACGGCACCTAACAACAACAACATGGTATACACTTAGGAGAAGGACCAGGCAACCCAGTCCCAAAAAACAATCAGCCATTGAAAACCCTATGAATAGCAGAGAAGCACTAACAATACTGTTTCACTGGTTGTACGTAGGGTCACTATGAGTCAGACACCGACTCAATGGTACCTAACAACAACAACATGATATACACTGAGTGTTTTCATTCATTTGTTTATTCAGTAGATACTTATGAGGTGCTGTCCATGTGCCAGGTTCTGATCTGGTTGCCTAGGATGCATCAGTGTGTAAACCACAGAGCTCTTGGCCCTCACGTAGCTTACATTTTAGCAGTAGGAAATGTTGTTAAGTGCTGTCAAGTTGGTCTGACTCATAGCAAACCTGTGTGCAACAGAACAAAACACTTCCCGACACTGTGCCATGCCTGGTACCATGTCAGTGCTTCTCTGCTATTCACTGGATTTTTCAATGGCTGATTATTTCTGGATTGTTTTGGGAGTGGGCTTCCAGGTCCTTCTCCCATTTTTGCCATGCTGGTGATTGAAATAAAAGCAATACTTGGCATAGAAGGGGTTGGTAATTTTTACAGAAAGAAGAAAAAAAAGCAAGAAGGCTCAAGAGTAGCAGGAGACAATCTTCCTAATTTTCCTCAGGACAGTCCTCACGGAAGAGGGATTGTGGGGGCCAAGACTCAAAGGGGTGAGTTGTTGAGCCTTTAAGGGAGAAGTGTTAGGAAAAAGGGGCAGAGAGCCTGGAGGCAGGCACTTACGGATGAATTTGTGAAAAGGCCAGGAAACCAACATGGCTGGAGAAGTATGGGCAATGGGAGAGTATCCCAGAATATAGGCTCAGAGGATAGGAGACCTAGATCAGGTAGGACTTCACATATGTTTAGTCTTCATAGTGAGACTGAAATACTTGCTAGGGTCCCAGCCTTACAGATAAGAAGATAGAGGTACAGAGTGTTTACATAATCTGCCTGCATGGGGCAGTTCAGCTCTAACATGATGCCTTTTCCTTTCTATCTCTTTATTCCCTCTTAAGAGGCTCCTGTTCCATACCTACCCATGCACATAAATTAAAATCAAGATCACAGCATTTACAAAACTATTCCCCACAGCCAAAACAATAGAAACAGGCATGTGTACACGTGCGCATGTGCGCACGCATGCACACACACACACACACACACATATACACACACTTTTAGATCAAGTTTGGAGAGCCACATTTCATTTTTGAGCATTCCTATTGGTTAGGATTTTTTTCTTAACAATATCTGAAAGTGACAAAAGCCAATTTGAAATTAAAGGTGCCAAAGATACCAAGAACACACAATGGGAAAATGAAGTTCTCCTCCGTAACTGGTGTTAACTAAATAGCCACATACAGAATCTCCCACCATATACAAACATCAGCCCAAATTTATTAAAGTCTGAAATGAAAGATCCGAAACTCTAAAACTACTAGAAGAAAACACAGAGAAAAAGATTTAAGACATTGGTTCTGGGCAATGATTTTTAGACATGAACCCTAAAAGGATAGGCAAGAAAAACAAAACTAGATCAATGGATTATGCCTAATAGAAACCCTTCTGCAAAGCCAAGGAAACAATCAATAGGTGAAAGAAACTCAAACAACTCAACAGTAAAAAAAAAACTCACTTTAAAAATGACCAAAGGATCTGAAAAGACATTTCCAAAAGAAAACATATAAATGGTCAGTGTTGTTGTTATTAGGCACAGCAGAGTCCAGTCCAACTCATAGTGACCCTACATACACAAGAACAAAACATGCCCAGACACTGTGCCCTGCCCAGCACCATTGTCAGTTCCTCTCTGCTATTCGTAGGGTTTTCAGTGCTGGATTGTTTCAGCAGTGGGTTTCCAGGTCCTTCTCCCTAACCTGCAGCACCTGGTATTCCCAGGTGATCTCCCATCCAAAGACTAACCAGGCCAACCCTGCTTAGTTTCCAAGAGCAGGCAGGATAAGATGATAGGTGCTATGGCTGCAGACAAATGGCCAATAAGTATATGAAAAGTTCTCAGCATCATCAATTATCAGAGAAATGCAAATTAGAACCACTGTGAGGTATCACTTCACACCTGTTAGAATGACTGTGATAAAAAAGATGGATGATACCAAGCACTGGTGAGGATGGGGAGAAAAGTAACATTGGCACATTGTTGGTGGGAATGTAAACTAATAAAGTCATTATGGAAAATAGTACAGAAGTTCCTCAAAAACTTAACAGTGCAACTACCATATGATCCGGCAATCCCACTACTGGGTATATGTCCAGAAGAAATTAAATCAGAATGTTGAAGAGACATCTGCATTTCCATGGTCATTGCAGCATTATTTACAATAACTAACCCTGACCACTCTGTCAACCCTGGGATCCTCACACAGAGTTACACAGTCTCCCTGAGCCCTAGGGTTCTCAGTTGTAAAAGGGGGTTTTAAAAATCCCTGCTTTGTAAAGTTCCCAGCTTAGTATTTTTATGTGGCAGGTAAAAAATGGCTGCTATTTTGATTGCAAGATTTCCATATTCCAAAAACTGTAATGGGTCCTAGGTGAGGGTGATATAAGTGAGCCAGAGTCCTTATCTATGGGGAGCTCACTCTACATAGAGGGGACATGATGGTGTGGTTAAGAGCACAGCCTCAGGAGCCAAAATGCCCAGGTTTGAATCCCAGCTCTACCACACACTTAATCTTTCTGTGCCTCAGTTTCCTCTTTTGTAAAATAGAGATGATTATAGCACCAGCTTCATAGACCTATTGTTAGGATTATGAGTCAACATATATAAAAGCATTAAGATAGTATGTGTCCCATGTTGTTGTTGTTAGGTGCCATCCATTCGAGTCTGATTCATAACAATCCTATGTACAACAAAACAAAACACTCCCCGACATTGTGCCAGGCACACAATATTTTTTATTGGAAATTTTTAATGTACAACTTAATGTATTTCATTCTGACATGCATTTCATTGTGACATTTCCATATGTGTGTTTCGTTGTACATTGCACAGATAACTTCCCCCTTACCCTCTTGTGCACTTCCTCCCCCATCTCCCACCCCTCACCAAAGGCCTCTTTTCTACTTGCATGTCTTTTTGGCACATGATCTTTTTTAAGCCAATTGTTGTAGACAGTATATCAATCTATCAAGTTGAGGGTCTTCCTTTTGTTGATCAGCCACCCTCTCACACATAATACCCTTCTCCAGGGATTGGTCTCTTCTGACAATATGTGCTAAAAACATAGGAATCAGTCTAGCCATCCTTGCCTCCAAGGGGCACTCTGGTTGCACTTCTTCTAGGATGGTCCCGTTGGTTCTTTTGACAGACCATGGTATATTCAACATTCATCTCCAGCACCATAATTCAAAAGCATCAATTCTTCTCCTGTCTCCCTTGTTCAGTGTCCAGCTTTCATAAGCATATGATGCAACTGAAAATACCTTGGCATGAGTCAGGCATACCTTAGTCTTCAGTGTCACATCCTTACTTTTCAGCACTGTAAAGAGGTCTTTTGCAACAGCTTTTCCCAATGCAATGTATCTTTTGATTTCTATGGTTTCCATGGATGCTGATTGAAGAACCAAGTAAAGCAAAATCTTGGACAACTTCAATATTTTCTCCATTTATCATGACGTTGCTTACTGACCCAGTTGTAAGGATTTTGTTTTCTTTATGTTGAGATGCAATCCATACTAAAGGCTATGTTCTTTGATCTTCATCAGTAAATGTTTCAAATCCTCTTCACATTCATCAAACAAAGTTGTGTTATCTGCATAATGCAGGTGGTTATGAGTCTTCCCCCAATCATGATACCACATTCTTT
Source organism: Pedetes capensis (assembly GCA_007922755.1). Lineage (NCBI taxonomy): Eukaryota > Metazoa > Chordata > Mammalia > Rodentia > Pedetidae > Pedetes > Pedetes capensis. Next base: position 60,751 of record VMDO01010221.1, on the reverse strand, counting down.
TTTATATAGTCCAGCTTTTCAGATTATTTGCTCAGCATAGAGACAGAAGAGGTACCATGAAAGGATACAGCATTGATGCACAACTTCCCTGACTTTAAACCAAGTAGTGTTTCTTGGTTCTGCTCAAATGACTGCCTCCTGGTCTATGCACAGATTCCTCATGGGTACAATTAAGTGCTCTGGTATTCTCATTCTTCACAATGTTTCCATAATTTGTTGTGATCTACACAGTCAAATGCCTTTGCATAGTCAATAAAACAAAGACATATTTCTGGTATTCTCTGCTTTTGGCTAAAATCATCTGACATCATCAGTGATGTCCCTGGTTCTATGCCCTTTTCTGAATCAATTTGATGTTTTGAGTCAATCCCTGTCTATATATTGCTGAAGTCACTTTTGAATGATCTTTAGCAAAATTTGATATTAATGATATTGTTTGATAATTTCCATATTCAATTGGATCCCCTTTCTTGGGAACAGATACAAATATGGATCTCTTCCAGTCAGTCTATTATTGGGTTAGCATAGTTTTTATTTTGTCAATATAGTAAAAAAATAAACCCCCAAATAACCTACATATATTAGCAACAGCATTATATAAAAATAAAAATACTTAACACATAAAAACAGGAAGGAGTGATCTCAAAATATAGGCAAGTTGTTTAAATTTGAGAGAACCACAATTACTTCTTTTTTCTCATTTCACCTGGGATTGACAAAACCTTATATCTAGACAAGAGTCTAGAAACTACTGGGATGGGACATAGAGTTGAGCCACAAACCATAAAATCTTAAGCCAGTTTTTTCTGAGTCTCACTTTCTTCTTTAATAAAATTCATTCATTCATTCAACATAAATTTGTTGATCATCTATTATGTGCCAGGCTTCTTGTTGTTGTTGTTGTTGTTGTTGTTAGGTGGTGTCCAGTCAGGTCCAACTCATAGCAACCTTATGTACAACAGAACAAAATACTCTCCAACACTGTACCATGCCCGGTACTATTGTCAGTGCTTTTCTGCTATTCATAGTGTTTTCAATGGTGGATTGTTTTGGGAGTGGATTGCCAGGTCCTTCTCACTAGCCTGTAGCACCTGGTGTTCCCAGGTGGTCTCCCAAACAAGGACTAACCAGGATGGCCCTCCTTAGCTTCCAAGATCAGGCAGGATCAGATGCCAGAGTGCTTTGGCTGCAGACAAACTCTATATTCGGCACTAAGAATAAAGCATGAACAAGATAGTTTCGTGGAATTTAGTTCGATAGTTTCCTGTTTCATGGAATTTAGATTCTAATAACAGCTTATAAATAACAAATAAACAAGAAAATATTAAATGACAATAAGTGACTTATATTGGATAACTATCTTCAGCCATACCACTGTGCTATCTGATCCCATCCAATCTTAAGTAGGGTTGGGCCTGGTTAGTACTTGGATGGGAGACTGCCTGGGAACACCAGGTGCCGTAGACTTGGGAGAAGGACCTGGCAACCTACTCCCAAAAAACAATCAGCCACTGAAAACCCAAAGAATAGCAGAGAAGAACTGACACCAACTCAATGGTACCTAACAACAACAACAATTGGATAACTAAGCACCATCTTTCTAAAAAGGCAACATTTACAGTGTGATCTAAATGCCAAGGCCAGGTAAGCCCTGCAGAGTTCAAGAAAAGCACATCTGAGGCAGATAAAATGGCACAAAACTCCAAAAGTAGGAATGAGCTTGATGTATTTCAGGCCAGAATAGAGTAGGCCTGATGGACAAAGAAATAATGATGCAAAATGAGGTCAGAAATTTGAGGTGGAGAAGGTCATGCACAGCTTCAGGAGTTAGAACAATGAACTTGGACTTCGTACTGAAGAGATGGAAGGCATCAGGAGTTTTTAAGAAGCACTGTGACATGGCCTGGTTTCAATTAGACCAGAGGAGGAAAGGAGCAGAGAGAAACCAAATATAAGCAAACACTGATTAAGATTTGCAGTGGTCCTGGTTAGACTTGATGGTAGGATGATGCTGGATGTCATCAAGTTAGACAGGAAGAATATGCTGGTGGATTAAGATGTAGGTGCTGAGAGAAAGTGACAAAACTAGAGCTGAGCTTAGATTTGGAGCTGGAGCAAGGAGTGAAGGGGAAGACTGAAGAAGAGTAGGTGTGGAGTGCGGCTAATAAATTTGTTTGGCCATATTAAGTTTGAGACACCAATTACACATCTAAGCGGGGCAGTCAGGAGGCAATGGGGTATAGAAGTGTAAAGTATTAGTTCTCAACTTGGTTACACATTGCCAGGACCTACAGACTTAAAACTAATGCCTGGCTCTCTCCTACCCCCTGATCCCCTACACCCCAACAATCCTGATTTAATTGGCCTAGGTTGTGGATATTGGGATTTTTTTTTTTTTTGTCGTTGTTTTAATCTCTTCCAGGTGCTTCTAATATGTAGAAAACATGGTGACCCACTGACCTAGTTCTGGGAAGATTTAACATTGAGTATTATCAGGTTACAGATGATCCTTAAAGACAAAGAACCCACTGAGTTTCTCTGAGGAGATTGTGAGCCTGGACAAGAGAAGACCAAACTCTAAGCTCTGTTGTTGTTGTTGTTGTTGTTGTTGTTGTTGTTATTGTTGTGCCATCAAGTTGGTATCTGACTCATAGTGACCCTAAGAACAACAGGCAAAACACTATTGTCATTGCTTCTCTGCTACTCATAGGGTTTTCAATGGTGAATTGATCTTTGGAGTGGGTTGCTGGGTCCTTCTCCCAAGCCTACAGCACCTGGTGTTTCTAGGTGGCTCCCACCCAAGTACTAACCAGGTCTGACCCTGCTTAGCTTCCAAGATCCGACAAGGCTACAGCTACAGGCCTCTAAGCCCCAGGGTACCTCAAAGACCTGTATACCCTCAAACCTGGGCAACTTAACATCTGGAGGCTGAGCAGAGACCCTTTCAAAGAAGCCTGAATAGCAGTGACCCATGCCATTTTTATTCCTCCTTGTGGAATCTTGGGTACCTGCAAGGCAAGGGTTAACCTGGTTATTCTCTACCCCCTGGCATTTCTGGGGCTCTTTTACAGCGGTAGCAACAATTTTCCTTCTGTCAACTGGTTGGCTGCTACTCAGGCCCATTTCTATTCCCTGGTCAGCACAATACAAACCAATTCATTTAGCAGCTGTTCCTCCTTCTGATTGTTTGTTCCAAGACATATTATTCCACATTTGTCTACATTAAACTGCATTTTATCATCTATTATCCCAAGTCCTTCAATAATCGGGTCCCCTACACACACACATTTGATTGCAAGGCTCAGTGATTTGTGGTGCCTGCAAAAGCTGTCATTTGCAGATTTGAAATCCTTCTTGCAGGGCCATTACATGGGTCATTAGCAACAATAACACAGAGTGGCCATACCTGGCGGCTTTGCAAAAGCAGGAAAAGATGAAAGGGGCTGGACTTGGGGTTGTTTTCTTTGTCCAAAAGACACAGTGACACTCTAGTGCCCCTTCTCCCCTCCTGCTAGTGGGGCTTCCCCTCCTATCCTACTGTGACACTGAGACAGGGTCTCAAATGATTTGCAGGCTTCCACTTCAAGTCCTCACACTATTCTCCCCAGCAGCATTAGCCCCAGAAATCTCAATCATTTAATAAACTGCTCATACCAGCATGCCTCCAGTTATCTCTTACCAAGCTGGGTATACTCCCCAAACATCTCTAACTTAATTGTTAGGAACATTTCTGGAGATCAAACACACACTGGCATTTTCAGCGTGTAAGTCTCCAAGTAGCCACATCTAGAAAATGACTTATCCCTCCCAACACCCTCCTGTGATTTTGCCTTCAATTCACACGTGAGACCCAAGGGTATTTAAGTTGATATTGCCTGTCTAACTGTTGCAGGCTGGAATTCCAGGCTAAAGATTGAGCTCAGAGACAAGAAACAAACCAACATCCATGCACATCCCACCCAGGTACCTAGATGACTCTTTCTCTGCTCCTTTAAATGAGATTTTATTTCATTATTTTCATCTTATATTTTTGAGTATTTTAAGGCATCAATAACCCCTTCTTGGAAGCCTGAGAATTAATTAATCAAAGAGTTACTTTATTTTCTTCAAGGATACTTAGAGAATACCTTCTCTGGACAAGGTGGTGAACCTTGATGTGCAGGGACACATAGGTATGAATAAGAGTATCATTCTCACAGGCCATTGAGTTTTAAATGTATGCTCGAAGTTCTGCTTTTCTCAAGGTCATTCCCAAAATGTTCCTTTCCTACCCAGGTATCCCAACAATATAAGCTATTCATTTGAATCCAAACAATATCAGCCCCCGTGGGACATTTGGAAATGTGCAGGCATATTTTAGGTGGTCACAATATCTTGGGAGGCAGTGTCTACAGGACGCCAGATGTCTACCATAGTCAGGACCAACTTTCACCAACATGTCACTAGGACCCCATTGAGAGACGCTGAAGGGGAGGTGCCCTCGTTTTCATATGGCTGCTTTAACACGTCACTACAAACTCGGTTTCTTAAAACAGCACACACTTAGTATCTTATGACACTAGAGATCAGAGGTCCAAAATGGGATCTATTGGGCTTTCTTATGTCAAGGTGTCGATAGAGCTTTGTTCTTTGTGGAGGCTCTTGGGAGGAATCCTTCAAAGCTAGAAATGACAGATTGAGACTTTCTCATGCTCCATCACTCCAACCTCTGCCTTGGACATCCCATCTCCTTCTCTGTTCTTCTATCTCCTTCTCTTCCTTACAACAATCTTGTGATTCCATGGAGCTCACCCAGATAATATAGGATCATCTTCCCCATCTCAAGATCCTTAATCATATCTACAAGGTTGTTTTTTCCATGTGAAATATTATATTTGCAGTTCCAGGTATTAGAGCAGGGACCTCTTTGAAGAGCTATTATTCTGCCTGCCACAGAGTAGGACAAATGTTTAGGTATTTATGGTTGTTCTGACAGTGTTGGCCACTAGAGGGGGCACTCACATGATGTGGGCAACTCTCAGTCACCTTGCTAAATGGCGACCTGGTTAATCCTGTTATCCAACATAATCCAGTGGAACAATTGCTGTTACATATCAGGAGTTTCAGAACACATGCACAGATGCCTTTGGGGGGTGGCCTTTCTTATATCAAGTGGCACCCTTTGATGAGGAGTACTTTCATACTTTATTTAATCTATCAATAAAAGACTCATGTCTTGTCCTTACATCACACACACAGAGAAGTGATCCAAAGGTGAGAAGAAAAGTTCAGAACTTTACATATTGCACACACACAAAAAGAAACTGATTACACAGATAATTGGACATCAACTTCATCAGGACTCTATAATATTAAGACTTCCCAGGCAGGTTTACCCATTTCAAAACTCTTTCAAATCCACTATCTCATTTGATCCATACAATCAATCTGAAGGCAGTTGGAACAAGTATTTTTGATCACCATTTTGCAGATGGAAAAACTGTGACCAGGAGCGCTTCAGTAGTTCACCTAAAGTCACAGAGCTAATAAACTGCAGAGCTGTAACTCAAGCCCTTGGACTCCAGTGCCAGTGTTTTTGTCCTTTCCACCACACTGACTCTCAAAGCTCTAAGGAGCTGATATGCAAAGCAGAGACAAATTTTAAGCCCATCTTGTCTGAGTCTTAATTGGACCTGTCATTTCCAAGGAGGCAGCATGAAGCCATGAAAAGGATTTAGAATTAGGGGTCAGGCAAAGCCTAGTCTCCACATCTATAACTTGGGGATGATGAATTACAATTTAACGAAGTGGTATCCAAACTAGCCTGATCATTAGAATCCCCTGAAGTGATACTTAAAAGTACAGATTTTCATGTTTTCCCAGAGTGGGGTTCAGTAGGTCTCAGGGAGGGGCAAAGATGTCTGAATTTGTAATCAGCATGGCTGGTGGTCCTCATAAGCAGACAAGTTTGGGAAATAACAATCCACCGGATTTTCTGTGTGAATTAAATGATATGGTATGTGTGTCAACCACCTGGCACTGTTCCTGCCCTTCGTGAATTTTAGGTTTCTTTGATTTCCCCTACCTTCATCAGGGGGTGTTCAATCTTTCCATTTCTTTACTTTTGATTATTGGTGTTTCTCTTTCAGTGCTTATGCAAAAGTACAGAATGTAATGGGAGGGGGTGGTCTTTGAGTTGTTGTTGTAGTTAGGTGTTGTCGAGTCAGGTCCAACTCATAGCAATCCTATGTACAGCAGAATGATGACCTTTTAAGGGAGAACCCAATGAGCTTATTGAATTCCCTTCATTTTTCCACATTGAGTAAACTATATTTCACTATCCCTTTTCACCTCTATCCAGGGAATGGTACTATCTAACCCAATGCATTCATTTTACTTATCTGCTGATTTATAAAACCCACCTTCTGCCTGGAGCTTTGAGTGCATTACATTCGTATAAACAACATACTCCATATAATCAGTCTTGTCAACCGAACCATGTCCCCTGAGATAAATGTGGCCTCCCCATGGTAGCAAGGGGAACTTTTATTTTGCCGACAGGTTCAGCTTGTGCCTTGGCCCAGCTTTCAGAATAAACAGCACATAAATCCACCCAGCCCCTCATCTTATCAGTCTGGCTGCCCATGTTTTCAAGAGACTCCATGGCAGCCCCTGCCTGGAGCTAGGGAGTGATCAGCTGCTTCATGGCCAGAGTTTCAAGAACCTTCTTCTGCAGGTGGAACTCTGCAAAACTAAGGCTGTACATGCCTAGAGAACAGAGACCACGCCTTGTGCCTATCTGTCCTGAGGATCCAGTACCATGCCTGGCACTGAGTGGACATTTGGTGTGTTGTGGTATTTATAGGACATAGAGTTTGGAGGTTTATGAGTTGGAAGGTTTTGCTTAGACAAAAAAAAAAAAAAGTCCACATTTTACCCTTCATCCAAAATAGCCACAACTTGTTTTTCTCTTACCTTAAACTAGTGTTTCTCAATCAAGGGCAACATTACCCCCAGGGGACATTTGGCAATGTCTGGGGACAGTCTGAGTTGTCATGATGGAGGTGAGAAGGAGCTGCCAGCATCTACTGAGTAGATACCAAGCATCCTGCCAAACATCCTACAATGCACAGGACAGACCCCACCACAAAGAATTTACCCAGCCCCAAATGCCAATATTGCCCAGATTGAGCAAGCCTGCTTGCTTTACAATAATCCATGCCATGCTTGGCTAAAATTGGTTCCCCTCTGATTTTCTGAACTGGTCTATGACAGCAACACCATCAGCAGCAGAAATCAGTTTGCACTCACTAAAGCAAAGAGAGAGGGAAACCCCTTTACTGGGCACCAATATGGACTCAAAATTGTGCTAAGACTGTTCCTCGCATTAATTCCATCAATACTTACAACAATACTTTACTAAATTCATCTTTCAAGCTCAGAAAAGTAAGGTTAAGGAAATTTCAATAATGTGCCCAGTTTCACCCAGCTAGGAAGAAACAAAGCCCTTTTTGACCCTACCTAGCTCTCTCTGGTTCCAAAGCCAGCAATCTAGATAAAGGCTGAAGGAGTGGGTGTGAGTAAATGACAAGTTATTGGCCTTCATTCCTTCCCCCACACATACACACAAATCTTATCTTTCATAGGCACTGTAAATATCCCCTAAAACATAGATTCTTTTTGGATTTTACACTGCCCTGCTGTTCTGGTTCTCCTAGAATTTAGGGGGAAATAGAATCCTTTTGATGTAATTGCCAAGTGTTCACATCAGTATACACTCTTTCTTGGGTCTCCATTCACCAGTATCTAGGTAAATGGCATTCCTTCCGCTCAAGTCTTTTTATTCTCAACCCCTGGTCATTCTGTACCACAGAAGAGTCCCCAGCCTGAATTCATTAATGAGGGTGCTTTTGGAATTAAGCAGAGACCATTCAACATTACACAGCACTACAGTTTCTTGTGTCTGGAAATCCTTCAGCATCCCTGGTCCCTGGGCAGTAAATGTCAGGTTGTTGCTGTTGTTAGGTGCCATGGATTCTGTATCCAACTCATAGTGATCCTACATACAACAGGAGAAACACTTTGTTAGTGCTTCTCTGCTATTCATAGGGTTTTCAATGGCAGATTAATTTTTGGGAGCAGGTTGCTGTGTCCTTCTCCCAAGCCTACAGTATCTGGTGTTCCCAGGCAGTCTGCCATCCAAGTACTAACCAGGCCTGGCTCTGCTTAGCTTCTGAGATCTGACAGGATCAGATGCCATAGTCCTAATCATTGTGACAACCCAAAACACTCCCTGGGGACCTGGGTTCTAAACCCTCACCAATGTAACATCCTCCGTTGTCATGCTTGGGCTTCATCTCTGTTCTCAGATGACACTCCTGATCTGTCACTCTTGCCCATTTGGTTCCATCTCCCAGAGTTAGTCACAGGTTTGTTTTGTCAGCACATTTCTCTCTCCCATTCAGAAGGAAGCTTTAAGGATGCTTCCATGGTCAGCCTGTGTGGGAGCCTGGTTTGCTGAAGGCTTTAACACTGAGATCTGCAACCACACCTGCTTTCTCCACTGCCAAGCCTTTGTACCCACCAGATTTCCTTCCTTCCCAAAGGCTGCCATTCAGATCCCATCCACTCGCCACCAGTCTTGGATGTCCTTCCTCCTTGAAGTCACCACTCATTAGTCTAGTAAGAAGTGATCTCCCCAAATCCCCTGAAGTTCCTTATATCTTTATGCCGGGGATAGACAAACTGTTTCCTATAAAGAACCACATAGTAAATATTTTAGACTTTGTTGATTGCATAGTTCCAATTACAAGTACTCAACCTTGACTTTGTAGTGGGAAAGAAGCCACATACAAAATGCAAATGGATGGTTGGGACTGTTCCAATGAAATGTTGTTTACAGACACTGAAATTTGAGTCTTATATAATTTTCAGTTGCCATGTAATAGCGTTCTTCTGTTTTGAGAGTGGTTTTTTACCCAACCATTTAAAAATGGGCTGCACAAAAGCAGAATGTGGCACAGATTTCACCGCAGTCCTTTTAGAAATACAGAATCTCAGGCTCTGCTCCAGATCTAATGAAGTAGAATCTGCATTTAACAAGATGGCCATAGGATTCGTGTGCATAGTGTAGTCTGGCACACATTGCTCTCATTTGTCTTATAATTATTTGAGCCTATGTCTCTCCCTATCCCCAATGCCAGTAATGGTGAACTCTTAGAGGGCAGAGAATGATTGTGTCCTACGTATCTTGCATTCCTTACAGTGTACAAAAAGGAATGCAATTGCTTTTAGGAGTGAAGGAACAAATCAATGAAGCAATGAGCTGGGAAAGCTTAATTCACCTCCACATCGCTCTTCATCTACAGAGGCAGCCCTTGTCCCTCCTCCCTTCACTCTATCATCAGCCTCTCCCAAAAGCTTTGTTTCTAATTTCACAGCTAATCCTTTAGGGAAAGAGAGGATTCCTGTACCTGAGACTTTGCTTTGCTAATTTAGATAAAGAGAGACGCAGGAACTTAAAGGAGACTTCAGATCATCCCAAATTATTTAATGGAGAACCGCCCATCTTATGCCCTTGGATCTGTCTCTCCAGGGGACCTGCCTACATCCTTTTCCTTCACATTTTTATCCTGACTGCATTAAACCATTCCTATTATCCCCTCTCACATGCTCAGCTGTCTTGGAAGTAGCCCAGTTGTTACGAACTTGCATAGTTCCTAGGTTTCACCTGAAATCCCTCCACCAGCTAGGCTGGGTTTATAATGACATATATTTGCTGGAGGGCTATGCATCCTTCCCCAGAGATCCCCACATGGACTGAGGGGCTCAGTTACAGCAAGAAGAAACAAAGAGAAGAAATCTTTTTAAATGGCTATACCCTTTAAGAATACCTAAGTGAGTCATTCAAGCTCAACTTTTCAACTTTTATTGCTCTTTGAATGTATATATGTATATACATTTTAGTTATTTTTAAAATTTTAATAACATAAAATTAAGCATTCTAAGGTGAATAATTTCCTGGTACTTAGTACATTCATAATGTTGTACAACCACTAGTTTTATCTAGTTCCAAAACGCTTCCCTCAACTCAGAAGAAACCCTATATCTATTAAATAATTATTTCCCATTCATCCTTCCTCCTGACCTCTGTCACCACCAATGTACTATCTGTCTTTATGGATTTCCCTATTCTGAGTGTTTGATATAAATGAAATTATACAATATGTGATGCTGTCTGGCTTCTATCACTTGCATGTTTCTAGGATTCATCCACGTTGTAGCATACATTGGTAATTTATTCCTCTTTATGCCTAATGACATTCCATTGTGTGGGTTTGCCACAATCAGTCTATTTATTTAGCCATTGTTAGACATTTAAGTTGTTTCCACCTTTGGACTATTGTGGGTAATGCTACCATAAACATGTGTATATAAGTTTTTGTTTGAGTAACTATTTTTATTCTTTTGGATATATACCTAGGAGTACAATTAATGGGTTGCATGGCAATTCTATGTTTAACTTTTTGAGGAACTTCCAAATTGTTTTCTTATATCTTTCAAGTGAGGACTTTATCAGCCACTGAGTTCAAGTATTCATGAGATAGTGCACTTAGATGGTGAACATTTACAAACAGGAAGAGACCAGAAAGGCTAAAGTCATTCAAGAAGTCTTTAGGAATTTGTGGCATTTTTTCTGTCTTTCTCTTTCTTGTTCTCTCTAACCCACCTTAACTTTTCACCTCTTTTCAAGCATTTCTTTCATTAATTATTAAAAGGGGATGAGAAGTGAGAGGGGAAGAAAGACCATGGAGAGTTCCCTACATGTCATCAGCAGCAATGGATAACAATAATATTTACCAGACAAATATTATTCTATATTATTTAGTTAGGTGCTGTAGAGTCAGTGTCCAACTCATAGCAACCCTACGTACAACCGGCAAAACACTATTGTGAGTGCTTCTCTGCTATTCACAGGATTTTCAATGGTGGGTTGATTTTTGGGAGTGGGTTTCCAGGTCCTTCTCCCAAGCCTATGGCACCTGGTATTCCCAGGAGGTCTCCCATCCAAGTACTAACCAGGCCCAATCCTGCTTAGCTTCCAAGATCTGATGGGATTGGCCACCACAGTGCTACAGCTATAGGCATTATTCTATATAGTGGATATTATTAACCCATTTTGCAGAGTGCTGAAGACTTGCAGAATTAAGAAACATACCATGTAGCTGAATCAGGATTTGAGCCACAGTCTGTTTGACAAAACACTTGGTCTTTCAACAGACCTCTATGTTGCCACTTCTTGCAGAATAGGAAAGACTTCAAACAAACCCCAGATGTCACATGCCATAGGACTGTGGCTGTGAGGGGAACACACGGGGCTCATATGCTAGTCAACTCAGTGGTACACCAGTCATCACACTTGAAGATTGGCTAAGGAAGAGCCCAATCTCAAGAATTCCAGCAGTACAAGAATAGATAAATGGGATTACATGAAATTTAAAAGCTTCTGCAGAGCAAAAGAAACAATTAACAGAGTCAACGAAACTCCTACGGAATGGGAAAAAATCTTCACATTTTATACATCAGACAAAGGTCTAATTACTAGAATTTATAAAGAACTCTAGAGAAAAACTCCCCAAAAAACAAATAACCCAATACACAAATGGGCAAAGGAACTGAGTAGACAGTTCTCAAATGAAGAGGTCCATAAAGCCATGAAACACATGAAAAAATGCTCAATATCCCTAGCCATTAGGGAAATGCAAATCAAAACAACTCTGTTGTTTTCACCTTACATCAGTAAGAATGGCCAAGATCAATAAAACAAATAACAACAAATGCTGGCGAGGTTGCGGGGGAAAAACACTCTTACATTGTTGGTGGAGCTGTAAATTGATCCAACCACTGTGGAAATCAATATGGAGGTATCTTAAGAAACTGAAAATAGATCTACCATATGACCCAGCTATAACACTATTGAGAATTTACCCAAAGGGAGATGGGTCATCATACCACAGAGATACCTGCATCTCCATGTTCAATGCAGCGCTTTTCACAATAGCAAGGATATGGAATCAACCAAAGTGCCCTTCAACAGAAGAATGGATAAAAAACTATGGTACATATATACAATGGAATACTACTCAGCAATCAAGAAAAATGAAATAAGGACATTCGCAGCAAAATGGATGGAACTAGAGAAAATTATTTTAAGTGAATGAACACAAGCTCAGAAAGAGAAACACCACATGTTCTCACTCATATGTGGGAGCTGAATCAAAAATATAAGAAGGGAAAATCATATTCAAAGGTCGGATCAAAATAAAAGGAAAAAAAGCTAAGAATGGTATTATTATAAATGGTCTAGAAAAATGCATGCAATAGTTCTGACAAGATAAAAACAAAGTGCACTGCAGGAAAAGTTTCTATCTTAAATAGAACTAGAACCCAAGGATATATAGAAAAATATTACCAAGTAAATGATAAAGAAGTCCTTGGTGGAGGGGTGGGGGGAAGCCTTCCCCTTACAAGAGGGTAAGGGGAAAGCTATATGAATAATGTACAACAAAATGCATATATGGAAATGTCACAATGAAAAGCATGTCAGAATGAATCACATTAAGGTGTACATTAAAATTTTCCAATAAAAAAAGCTTGAAGGGCAGAGTATTATAAAGTATTACCACAGCTATTCTCATGACTGAAATATAAATGCAAAGCTATGTAAAAGCTAATGTTCATTTTTCATAAATGGACCACAAAAACCAAACAAGCCCTTACTTGCACACACACACACACACACACACAAAAAAAAAAAAAAAAAAGAATTCCTGCAGTGACAAGTTGAAAGCCCCTGATATGACATGGCACTGGGCTATCTCTCCATGCACAACTGCCTGGACTGGTAGAGTATTGTTTTTACAAGTGTGGGATGCACACAATTCATTTTCTATAAATTAAATCAGATTCTGATCTGTCCCTAATGCAGTATCCTTCACTTACTTTGTGGCCAATGGATTTTCTGACATGAGCTACACCTACATACATCCCAGAGCTCAGTAAACTTGAATGATGTTCTGCATCACCAGGAATGCTTCTTAAAAACAGAGTCCTGGGCATCAGCCCCAAAGAGGGGAATGCAGTGGGTCAGGTGGAGCCCTGGATTCTGCATTTCTAATCAGCTCCCAGGTGATGCCCAAGCAGATGTTGCCACTTAAAGCAGACAGTTAAGGTGGGTCAGAGAGAGTGAGAGCCAGTGAGTGCACAAGGAAGACAACCTTTCAGATTCCAAAAGACTTGCTGAGCTGCCTTGGCTCATCCACTCTCCTCCTGTCTCTAGATATTTGTTGTGCAAGTACACTCTGTCATGAATCTTTAACTCAGTGCCTGCCACAGTAAGTGCTTACTTTCAAAAAAAGAAAGCAGTTTGGCCATTCCTCAAGAAGTTAAACATAGAATTTTTGAATAACCCAGAAATTCTACTCCTAGGTATTGTTGTTGTTGTTATACCCCAAATAACTGAAAATCGATACTCAGAGAAAACCTTATACACACATATTCATAGATTCCACTCTGAATAGCCCTGGCCAATATTATTTGTGCTGAAACCCCCAAACCCCAGCATTTAACTGACTTATCATTAGTACTTAGGATACTACTAATGATCACAGCATTTGGTGGGTCCTTCCCAAAAGCGAGGATTCCCTTGGGAGTATGTTCACATGTAAATGTCATGCAGGTGTCCAGGTGAGAGAAATGTTAGAGCCACAGGTCCAGAGGATTAGGAGCACTGAAGAGTCATGGATTCCATTCACATTGCTCAGGCCACACAGAAATAATGGCAGTTATGCTAAGTCCTCCTGCCAATGCCACGGTATGTTAGGGGGCTGTACTTAGAACATGGAAGAAAGCCAAGTGCCCCCTCCTAGCCTCTGCCTCCCTAGGCAGAGTGCTCTGCAAAGATATGTTTTTTACCTACTTGCCTTTTCCAAGCTCATCTTTTATGAAAGAGCCCACAGCCTGCTGGAGATGGTTCTCTGTTTATTTAAGGAAACCAGGGGCAAAAGGCTGTGTGCTGAAGATGAAATGGGAGCTGTGTTAATTCCATGTTAATGACAGCAGAGCAATTTTCCTACAGGAAATAACTAGTTACCTTAATCATTTTAAGTAGTTATTAGTAGCAGCCTAAAAACGATGGCCATGCTTATCACAATACATGCACAAAGGAAATGAAGACATGAATAATGGAACCTTAAACAGATTTCTGGCATCTTCCTTCTGGGTGGTATTAAATGGTATTAATCTTTTTAACTGACTTCAATCCTGAGACCACAGTCGTGTGATAAAATGTTAAGTGAACTGCTGGAAATAGAGGTGGTCTCACCAGATTTATTGTGCCAATTTACCAACAGTAGAAGTGCAAACCACTGCTGTGAAGAGGGCCATAGAAAAGAAAGAATGACAGGTAGATGTATGGATTAATTAATGAAATGCCGATAATAGCATCTGCCCCAATACTAATACTTCTTCAGAGGCTGCTCTATATACATCTCTAGAAAGAAAAAAGCTGCAATATATTGTTTGTTGCTGCAGCCCACCCCCCGAAGATAATGATCAGAGTTGGGAAATGAATGAAATGCAAAGAACTCCATCCAGACTAACAGCCACACAATAAAAAGGGAAAGGTAACTACAAAAGAAGGATAGAGTGCTTATTCAAGGGCTTTACAGTGTTAAGACATGTCAAGTCATTTTTTTCCAAAGTAAGAGGGCAGTTTTTCTTCTCGGTGGTGTTTACACTTTGTGAAAGAAATCAGCACAGCTATTCATATCAACAAAGTGTACAAGGTTCAAGGAAACTTAGTGCCTATGATGTATAGGGCTGGGATTTAGCTCAGCTGGTAGACTGCTGCTCTGCAGTCTCTGAGGTCCTGAGTTCAATTCTCAGCACCATAAAAATGGGAGAAGGGCATGGGAATCCACTCCCTAGCCAATCCCGAAGCAATCTGCCATTGAAAACCCTATAAGGGTCGCTATGAGTCAGACACAACTGGACAGCACACAACAACAACAACAACAACATGATGTGTCATGGGGCTTTTTGTGAAGGTCCTGGGAAAATGATTTCTGTGAGTTGCAGTCCCATGCTCAAGATTCTACTGGAGATACGTTGCCATAAGCAAATCATTGAAATATACAGCAATAAAGGCCTTGATAGAGGGCTTTCATAGACGTGATGGTGGCACAGAGGCATGTGTGAGGATCTCCATGTGAAGGGGGAAGCTTGAGCTGGATTTTGAAGGATGAATAAGAGTTCGCAAGGTGAACCCAAGGGTAAAGGCATTTCAAGTGGAGAAAAAGGTACATTCAAAGCCAGAGACTGCAGGTCTGCAAAAGGCCTTGTGGTGGCTTGGCGTGGCTGCTGTGTGTAGTTGGGTAGGGCAGTGAAAGACGAGTCTGGGAGTCATGAAGGGCCTTTAAAGCCATGGAGAAGAGCCTGGAGGTTTCCCAGAGGAGTGGAGCCCCAGAGGAAGGTACCTACACTGGAGAGTGAAATGTTTAGACTGAGCCATCCCAGTGACTCTGTAGGGAGGCTGGCTTATGGGGACAAGAGGTTGAAAGCAACCAGGGCAGGTAGGAAGTTATGCAATCATCCAGGTAAGATTAGTTGAGCCCCTGAAACCAAAGCAGTATCACCCGGAATAAAGGAGGCAGGGCTGTTGCAGGAACTGTTTAGCTATGTTAGTGAAATCCACAGGACTTAGTGACTAACGGAATCTCCTGAGGAAGGAAGTCAAGAATCCCCCTTCTTGCCCAAGTTTACAAAATTCACAAAGGTAGAGCTGGGAGTGGGAGGAGGATGCCATGTTAGAGGGACCCAGGAAGAAGGGCAGTTTGGAACAGAGTTGGGGCAGCAGGACAAGTAGCTTGGCTTAGGGCAGACTGAGACTTGGAGTATAAAATTCCATGGGTGCTCATAATTGTCCCTGCCCTGGACATAGTGACTTGCCACCACCATTTGGGGAAGCTGTGTGGGACTGTTTTGGGCTAGTGTGGGCTAGCCTGGCTCCTTCTTACAAAATGCCAAAGGAGAATGAATATGAGACACACTCCAGGGCTGGGATTAGGAGGTTTGTTTTCTCATCCCTGCTCAACCCAATACTAAATCCCAAGGACCTACAAAGAAAAGAATGGCCTCTTCTGACACACTTCTAATCCCATAGGCTGCAAGACCCTAAGACTGTCAAACTCAGACAGACCAACAACACAGGTGTATGTTTTACTTCAGCCCCAGACAGAGTAGAGAGTTGCTGTTTCTTAGGCCTGCCTAAGGCTGTCCTCAGGATGACCTCAACTTTTGGAATTCTCCTTCCAGGTCTCCCTTTCTACAAAGTTCCCTGTGAACATATCTCCAGTAGAATCTTGAGGGTGGGACTGCAGCTCACAGAAATCATTTCCCCAGGACCTTCACAACAAGGAAGTCCCCACCAGAAAGCAGCTAGACCCTGAGGAGTTTGTTTTAGCTATCCAGGGACAAGATGGGGAGGACAAGGGGTTTGGCCTGGTAGAATTCCTTTCTATTCAGTTCAGCTCTGCCAGACAGAGCTGGGCAGACAGCCCTGGCACAGGACTCATGAAATGAGTTTTTCTCAGTTTCCATAGCCCTCCTGGAGATGCTGGAAAGAATTCTGAAAGTAATGCAGGAGATCTGGAATCCAGTTTCATTTGGGCTTCTGTTTAAGAACCAGCCTCTGGAATTAAGCTCCCAGCATTCCAATTCTAACTCTGTAACTTAGAAAAATGAGACCATGGGGAAACTATTTCCTCTCTTTAAACTTCAGTTGCACTCTATGTAAAATTTGTTGTTAGGTGCCATCCAGTCTGTGTCTGACTCATAGTGATCCTATGTATAACAGATGAAACACTATTGTCAGTGTTTCTCTGCTATTCATAGGTTTTCAATGGTTGATTATTTTGGGGGAGTGGGTTACTGGATCCTTCTCCTAAGCCTACAGCACCTGGTGTTCCCAGGTGGTCTCCCATCCAAGTACTAACCAGGCCCAACCCTGCTTAGTTTCTGAGATCTGATGGGATCAGATGCCAGAGTGGAATGGCTGCAAGGCTACATAAAATAAGGGTGATGAAATGTCATTATTTTAGGAAATAGAAATGCTAATTCCTCTGATTTTGTCATTACACATTGTATACAAGTATCATATTTCAATACCATACCATATGATATAAACAGATATTATAGGTCAATTTTTTAAAAAAGGTATTACCTAACCTCATAGGGGAATCATTGAATGATCAAATAAGGTAATGCTTATAAAATACCAAGTATGATGCCTGACATATAGTATAGAACTCAATAAATGTTAGCTGTATTACTCTATTAAAAGTAATTAGGGCAACTGACCTTCTCACTCAGGTAAGTTGTTCATGAGTGAAACAATGTACTGTTATTGAACTTTTCAGCTCTGCTGAGATGTTGCATGCACTGGGCACTGAGACATCTTTGTTATGGTGGTGTTGGTGGTATATGTGAGTGTATTTATGCATATTTGGGGGGAAAGTAACAAGGAACATGGATCAAAGGTTAAATTAAGATTCTTGAGTGCCTGTTGCACATCTGGCATGTACTCGGTATTTCACATGCATTAATTTATATAATCTTTACCACAGCTGGAAGAATTAACAGTATTACCTCCCTCTTAAAGAGGAAGAAACTGAGGTTCAGAGAGGTTAACTCAGTGCCCTCAGTGACAGTTATTAACTGGCATGGTTGGGGTCATATATCTAACACTTTCTACTACTTGTGGATGGTGGGAAGATTACTACAACCACACCAAAGTTATAATCTAAAGCAGAATAAAATTCAGATCTTAGTAACATTACAAAAATTTGAACACTGTATGTATAAACCTACTCTGTACCCTATAAATGTGGTTGTTAGGTGTTAATGAGTCAGGTCTGACTCATAGCAACCCTACGTACAACAGAATGAAACACTGTCCAACACTGCCATACCTGGCACTATGTCAGTGCCCTTCTGCTATTCATAGGGTTTTCCATGGCTGATTGTTTTGGGATTGCCTCAGGAGTAGGCTGCCATGTTTTTCTCCCATTTTTGCAGTGCTAGGGATAGAACCCAGGCTGGGATTTAGCTCAGTTGGTAGAGCACCACTCTACAGTCTCTGAGGACCAGGGTTTGATTCCCAGCACCATAAAAATGAGAGAGTTGTTGTTGTTGTTGTTAGGTGCCATCGAGTCGGTATCCGACTCATAGCGGCCCTCATAAGGGTTTCAATGACGACTGTCTCGGGATTGCCTTCGGAGTGGATTGCCAGGCCCTTCTCCCATTTTTGCGGTGCTGGGAATTGAACTCGGGACCTCAGAGACTGCAGTGCAGTGCTCTACCAACTGAGCTAAATCCCAGCCAAAAATGAGAGAAGGACATGGTAATCCATTCCTGATGCAATCCTGAAACAATCAGCCATTGAAAACCCTATGAGGGTCGCTATGAGTTGGATTCAATTTGATGGCACCTAACAACAACAACAACAGAGATAGAACCTGGGGCCTCAGAGAGTACAGAGCAGCACTCTACCAATGAAGCTAAACCCTAGCCCATACCCCATAAAAATATACAATGAAAATACTAATAAAAAAAGTTGAAAGGAAGTAGAGAGCAAATTTAGACAGGAAACCCAGAAAGCCAGCCTGGAAGAAACGACAACTGAGGAAGGGCTTTCAACTGGCAGGAATTATAGCAGAAAACAATAGTAATAATAATAATAATAATAATAATAATAATAATAATAATAATATCATTGTTCCACATGGAAATAGCACAGTCAAAGGCTCAAATGTGTGAAGCTTTGAGGCACGTACATGGAGCAGCAAGGAGCTCCACAAACAGAAAGGTTGTATGTTACAGAGAAGTGAGCAAGAGAAGCCTAGAAAAGTAGGACTGGGGCAGTAGGGGGCCTGGAGGGCCAGCCCAGGGCAGCAAGACCTGGAGTTGGGAAGACCATCGCCCAAGCAGTTGGAACAAGCCAAGGGGCTGGCCCCTGACCACCTGCAGGGAGGGTCAGGGGGGCTGTGGTAGCAACCACCAGCCAATGAGAGACAGAACCTAAGACTCTCCGTGGACCCCTCCAACCTCAGATGACATGATCCCCAGAAGATGGAGCTGAGACAGGAAAGGCCCCCAGTGACCTTTTCCCCACCGCTGACACGAAGTCAAACCCTCCAGTGCAAGAGGCCTTGTCCCACAGGGATGCATGTCTTCAGTGAGCCCCTCAAGCCTGATGGATGTTCCCAAGTCCCAGAGTATTGAGATCTACCTGGGGACCTCATAGCTTAAAAAATTAACACTTTGTCTTTGGCATCAGGCACAAGTTCGATGAGTTCATAACTCTGTCACCTGGACACATTCCTTAACATCTCTGCTTCAGTTCCCTTATCTGTAAACGAGAGGTGATGATAAAGTTCTCATGTGTGGTGGGGGGGGGGTTGTGAAGATTAAACGAGACCATGTATGTGAATGGCTTGCACAGTCCTGGCTCACATGCAGACTCAGTAATGTTCACAAGCACTGCTATCCTTGTTGTTATCATTGCTACCCACTGTAGATAGAAAGATAAACAAATGGAAAGGTGGAGATAGTATGGTCAGGACAGACAGAGCCAGAGACAGACAACTGGAATGGAGCTGCCCCTAGCCAGCACCTGAGGAAGGAGGGTGGCTTCCCCATGTTCACACGCAAGTTGGTGCCCCAAATGGTCAAGAAGAAAAGGGAATGTGGGCCCAGAATGATCCAGGAGGCTCTCTGCAATCCTTGGTTTCACTCATGTCTGTGCCTTCTACCAACTGATGACTTCAAGCCCATCATTCCACTTCTCTGACTTCATTTTCCATGTCCATTCAATGGGGCCAATAAGCCCTGCCTGGAAATCACTTGTGAGAATGGAATGAGACATCTGTAGGGCATCCAGGACCCCACTGGTGCCTGGAAAACCCTCTATAAATGGAAGCTAATATAACTTTCTGTAAGCTGAAGATTTGGCAAGATAGCCTGGGTAGGTAAAAGAGGGCAGAGCGCAGGAAATGAAAGAAGCAAACAAAAGTCTGGAGATGGAAACTGACTGTGCTGGGGAATAGGAGACGTTGGTTCATATCCAGGATCTGTTACTTACCAGCTGAGTGAATTGGGGTCCTCAGTTTCTCCTGTCTGAAACAGGGTTTCAAAGCTTCCTGGCCTAATTAATAGGTGCGCTATTGTATGGGTCCAAAGAGGAAGTGCATGTGCCTATAATCACAAATTACAAAGCTTTCCAGGTGTGAACTGGTTTTCTCCCACCCCGTGCTGGGAACTACTTCCAGCCAAGACTGGGTCTCCATCTTAGAATCACCGCTTCCTGGCACAGGGCTTGGCACAGGATGGGTAGATGGAAATTACACGGCCCCTTCTCACCTTGGGAATGCCCCAGACTCTGGTTGTACAAAGCACAAAGACCTCCTCCAGTTGAACCAGTTCTATTGGAAACAACCTTGCCTTAACAAATGGCAGTGGACCATAATGGAGCCAGAACAATTGGGGTAAGCCCTTTGCTGAGTGCTTAGACTTGTGTTATGGGGATAGGAAGAAAAGACTGGAAGTTGTGATCGTCCCCAAAGAGATGAGGCCCATTGGTTCCCAAATAAAGTCACGGTGCTGTCACATGCTCATAGAGACTTGGAATGAATGTTGAAGTCTTAATATAGACTGCCCACATGCCTGTTCCCAAATGCTGTCAGCAGAATGCTGTCTCTGTTTCCCTCCCAGAGTATATTTTGGGAGCCTGGGACAAGGGCACCATCTGGGTTTCCCTGCAGTACAGCGAGAGTAATTTGGCTTTCCTGTCTCTGTCTACTTTTCCCACTGTCAGCCTGGACTTGCCTCTTGGTAACAGAATCAAAGGATCCTTCTGTAAAACCAAATCCACTGGAAGAACAAGGAACTAGCCACATCCTGCACAGAACTGGCACTCAGTGATAACCAGACCACACATTCATACAGCAGGAAAGACATTACCATCCAAGGTCACTTTGTCTTGACCCCCAAGACACTGCAGCCTGCATGAAAACGCAGAGCACAGATGTGTAGCATGAGAACTCATGCTATCCTTCCTCCAACTTACAGATGAGGAAACTGACTTTCTTAGCCATAGCACTCAGTCTGGGCCCATGCACACACACACTCTCCACAAGGTTGTTTAAAAATGGGATTGTCATCATGATGGGAGAACTGCAGGCCATTCATGAGAGGCATATAAAATAAAAGTCTTACATACATGGGACAGTCAAACACAATGGAGACTTGTCCAGACCCAACTGTTCACTGGCTAGGAAGGAGGGGAGGGCTGGATTCTGAGATGGTCTTACCTAGGTCCATAAGTCCCTTCGTCAGTATCCATATGCCCTTCCTTCTTCATCCATATGTGGTTCCCTCCTTCCTGTGTGGCATGTATAAGCCTAAAAACAGATCTCATTGCCTTTTGGCATTTGGCTTCATTTCAAATTGCACTAACAGGCCAGAATCAAGATAGCTATACTGGGTCATGCAACTAATTTCCTGAATTATTGCTTTTATACTTTCCCACATAAATATGATTTTCATGGTGTTTTTTGCCATTTATTTTCCAATAATTGGAATAAGTTCGCACTTTCCTGTGTTTAACAAAAGTTGTTTTGTACTTACTACTCATCTTTTTAAAAAATCTTGAGCTAGGCACTGTAGCACACCTCTGTAATCCCAGTGATTCAGGAGGCAGAGGCAGAAAGATCACAGATTCAAGGCCAGAGGCTGCCTGTGCAACTTAGCAAGATCCTGTCTCAAAATAAAACAAAAAAAATTAGAAAGGGGTTTGAGGGTATAGTCCAGTGGTAGAGAACTTGCTTAGTATATGTGTGGCCCTGGGTTCAACCCTTAAGTACTGCAATAAATAAATAAATAAATAAATAAATAAATAAATCTAGTCCCTAAAGATGGGCAGGGTGGCACACATCTGTAATCCCAGCAATTCAGGAGGTTGAGGCAGGAGGATCACAAGTTTGAAGGCAGAGGCAGCCTGTGGAACTTAGTGAGATTCTGTCTCAAGACAAAAAGTAAAAAACAGGCAAGGGGTGCATCCCAGTGGTAGAGTGCTTGCAAAGTATGTGCAAGGCCCTCAGTTGAACCTCAAGTACCACAAAGTAAATAAATAAATTGATTGATAAAATAAAATAAAATCCAGTCCCTAACTGAGCATGGTGGCATGCACCAGTAGTCTTGGGACAGTGAGGTGAGAGAATTACTTGAAGCCAGGAGTTCAAGTCCAGCCTAGGCAACCAAATAACTACAACAAAAACCCCACAGTCCTTTTGACTCTCAGCTGAAGGCTATTTCTACTCTTCAAATCCAGAGTCAATCCATGTGAACAGCATTTATGTGTATTTAATGACTTTGAAAATCAGCTACTGCATATTCTGGGTTGTTAATAAATAGTTATTAAATATGACACTTCATGCAATTAATGTGTGCAAAATCAAGCCTCATTTTATGAATGTTTTATCCAAATGGCTCTACAGTTTGATTTATAAGAGGAGCTGTGTTTCTGTTGCCCATTAATGTGGCAGTTAGGAGAGGAGTTGTCTAACTTCACTCTTCTGAAAGGACAAATTAAGTAGGGGGTTTTAGCAAGCAATGAGTGAGGATTTCATCTCTCCTCCCTCCATGATGGAGACTAATGACCAAGCACGGGTGAAGAGTATATTCTCGGTCAAGACTTTGGTGGGCATCTGCTGCAAGCATTAGTGGTCATTTCCCTGGGTGCTTGACAAGTCATGTGTCTTTTCCATTTAGTTACATCTGAACTAGAGAAGCCATAGCCTTTATGAATAACCACAAGAGGACAAAGCCTTCCGTGGTAGTGCCTGAAATGTCATCAGGCTGACTTAAGGCATCGCATCACTGAACTCCCACAGACCTGCTTTGATACAAATCATCCAATGGTTATCTGGAAGCCATCTTCCTTGCTCACTCCCAGAGCTTAGACCTCAAGCAACAGAAATCCAGGTTTCAGGCTGAAGGCCTGGATTAATTTTCAGTATAGTTCAAAACTGCTTGCTGCTGTACCATTGTGGTGTCCAGTCCCGCCAGATCTTGGAAGCTATGCAGGGTCAGGCCTGGTTAGTACTTGGAAAGGAGACCTCCTGGGAATACCAGGTGCTGTAGGCATGGGAGAAGGACTTGGCAACCCACTCCCAAAAAACAATCAGCCATTAAAAACCCTATGAATAGCAGGGAAGCACAATGATAGTATTTTGCCTGTTGTATACAGGGTCACTGTGAGTCAGACACCAACTTGACAGCACCTAACAACAACAACATAGCTCAAAACTTAGGCCATTTTAACCTGGAGTATCACAGGGAAATCACTTATTAGCTGTTTCAACTGTGTCTAACTAATGGGCACAAAAATTACCTATCACAAAAGTTATGTCAAAAGAACAAACTGTTAAGACGAGTTTCTTCCATGGAAGTGAGAAATGATTCCACCAAAATGGGTAGTAATTTGGTATCACTGTGACTAAACATAATTGGTCCCTACTGATAAGCCCACAGTCCTTTTTTCTGTTTCATTCAGCCAAAGTACTAAATTTCATTGGATAAATTCTGCAAAGTTGACCTACCCTTAATTCCTGATATGAACTCTACTTGACTGCAATAAATTATTTTAATATAATGTTGTTTTCCATTAGCTAGTATTAATTTAGGCTTTTGTGTATGTGATTATAAGAGACATTAGCCTACCTTTCCCTTCAAAGCGCCCTGGAACATACCTGTAAACCTATCTTTCCCTGGACCTTTTGTCAGCAGGTGGTGGTGGTTGTTTGGTGCCATTGAGTCACGTCCGACTCACAGTGATCTTATGAACAAGAGAACAAAGCACTCCCCAACACTGTGCCATGCCTGGCACCGTCAGTGCTTCTCTGCTATTCATAGAGCTTTCAATGGCTGATTGTTTCAGGAGTGTACTGCCAGGTCCTTCTCCCATTTTTGTGGTGCTGGGGATTGAACTCAGGGCCTCAGAGAGCACAGAGCAGCACTCTACCAACTGAGCTTAACCCCAGAAGAAGTGGGAAAATGATTCTGGCCTTAATCCAAAGAAACTATATAACATTATATTTCTGCGTTAACTAAAACAAGAGCTTTCATTAATATTGTGTATGTGGGTTCGAGTATACCCTAACATGACCTAAACATGCAAGTAGAGTGGTTTTCACCCAGAGACAAGCTTTTCCATGGGGGTGATAATGATCCAAAGACAGGCAGGGCATAGAGACCATGTGTTCAACATAGCTTCTCTTTTCATAAAGCAAACTACAGAAAGAAGAGGCTGGCGAAATCTCCCTGGCGGTCAGATGACAAAAGATAAAGTAAGATACAAAATGAACAATCTACCGACACTTCCCCCAAGAAACACAATCCACAAGTGTTAATGGCCTGACTCTTCTGTTCTCTAAGGAACTTATATGTCACCATCCCTCTGCACCTCTCATGTCCCTTATCTGAGCCCCAGCAACCAGGCCTTCCTAATAATCATCATCACAACACCCATTAAATGAGTGCTTATTTTCTGCCAGACACTGCATTTGAAGCCTGCTTTATCTCATTTGCGCACTTGAGCTCTTTTGCGTGTTTAGTCATTTAATCATCACAACCATCCTTTGGTGACGCTATAATCACAATTCTGCATGTGAAGAAATGGAGGCTCAAAGAGACTAAATAAGCCAAGAGTTGAACTCAGGATGTTTGACTCCAGAACCAACGAACCAAGTTCATCCACACCCTGTGCTGGCATGAGTCTGAGCTCACAGGAGCATAGGGTGAAAATGGCTGAAAGGGTGAATGCAGAGAAAAGGAGCAGGAGTAATGTCTGGGTTTGCAGGATGCCAGTGACAGAGAGCACTAACTAAGCTCAGCTGAGGCTCACAAAGTACCCACAGACCTCATCTCCGAATCCTGGAGTGTAGCAGTCTCCGCCTAGAACTCACTTCTGGAAGGATTTGGATCTCATTATAGGAGTAGTGCGCAGCTCTGCCTTTCAGCTGCTTCGTTAATGAAAAGCAGAAGGGATACAGATGCTTTGGGGAGAGGATCATAGAAGGGCAGTGTGACTTATGAAAGCGGCTACTTCAGAATGTGTGGGGGCGGGAGGGGAAGCACCAAGGGAACATCCCTGATTCTTTCCGAGGGCTACCTCATCTATTTTGCCTGTTTCCTTATACCCTGCCTAGTTCCTGAAAGTGTTGTTGGTTACCTTGTTCCATGCTCAGGACAATCCTCAGATGCATTCTCTTGTTGTCAAATGAAGACACTAAGGCACAGAGTAAATAGCCTGAGGTTACTCGGACAGAAGAGGTATTCAGATAGGCTCCAAGCTTGGCATTTTCCAGCAAAGCATCATCCTGCACCCAAACACATCACTCTATGATTGTGCAAACTGCAGTACAACTCAATGAAAAATAGCACACTTTAAAATCCAAGTTTGAGCTTGGGGCTGGAGAGGGGGAGGGAGCACATGCCTGTCATCCCAACAACTCAGGAGGTTGAGGCTGGAGGATCAAAAGTTTGAGGCCACAGGCAGCCTATGCAAGGCTCTGTCTCAAAATAAATAAAAAAGAGAGCTAGGCCGGATGTGTTGGTGCATGCCTATAATTCCAGCAAATCAGGAGGCAGAGGCAGGGGGAATCACAAGTTTAAGACCAGAGGCAGTCTGTGTAACTTAGAGAGACCCTTCTCAAAAAGTACAAAAAAAAAAAAAAATGGGTGGGGGTGCAGCTCAGTGGTATAGCACTTTCAAAGAATGCAAGCACGAGGCCCTGAGTGCAATCCCCAGTACAGCAAAATAATAATAATAATAATGTCATGTTTTGTTCTCTTTTGAACAAAAAATATACTTCACTGTAGTTTTCTAGGCTGCTGCAGTAGCTGGACCACAATGGCAGGTCTCCAGTCAATGAAATAATGGGCACTTTTTTCTTTTTAGCTATAACTGCATTCCATGTCTTAAAAGGCAGGAAATCCTCATCACCAGGCATACCTGTGATAATTGCCAAACCTTAGGGTGAGAATGTGGTGGTTGGTAAATATCAAACTGTTCCTTTCTGCTGAGTGTGTGTTCTTACACATAACAACAAACTTGTTAATGACTATCTATAAATAGGTTCTAGCTTATAATTGTTCCAGCAAAATCTGCTGAAATTTGATCTCCCCTCAAATATAAAACCCTTTCCATTTTCTCTTTTCTTATGGAAAAGAGAAGTGGACAGGGATCATGGTCACTGTTTGGCTGTGTGACCTCAGAAGACTTGTTGAACCTCTCTGTGACTTCCTTCCAACCTTTGTCTGTTTCAGGAACAAATGGGCAATATGAGTGAGCTACTCAAGAGTATATAGTACATAGCTTTCATCTCTTAACTCCTGGAGTCTAGCATAGGGTGGGCCCTTGGGAACTAAGTGTCGACTGGAATTAAACTAATTTGTGTTGATGATCCCTGGAAAAATTGAAAGAACTATAGAAACGTGACAGTAGTGACCACTTTCTAAAGAGAAGGGAGAAATCCATGCTAGGCTCTCTCAGCATGTATTTTCCTCCCAGCAGTATAGAATACTTACTCAAAAATGCATGCCCTGGAAGTTCTTTATTCATCTCTCAGCTTAAACTAGCAGGTGTCAGCAAATCACAGCCATGGATCAAATCCAGCCTTCAGTGTGTTTTTGTAAATAAAGTTTTATTGGAACCCTGCCACACCCTTTCTCTTCTATTTTCTCTATGGCTGCTTTCATACTACAAAAACAGAGTTGAGTACCTGTAATAGAAACAACAGAGCCTCTGTGGATGAAAATATTTACCATCTGAGAAATCACAGAAAAGTCTGCTGACTGTGAGGCACTGAGGATGCTTTTCTCTTAAAAGCTCTCATCTCATTCAGTGGGGGGAACACAGTGGGTTCTCCCCAGGAGGTAACACCTTCCTCAAGTTTCCTTAGAACAGACTCCAAGTCAGATTCCAGAAGGAGGAGCTGTGCATACCTGATCTGAATTTCTGCGGGAGCTCCTGTACTGATCATCTAGTAGCCCTGCCATCTCAGTTGTAAAAAAAGAAAAGAAAAGAAAAGGAAACTGCACTTTGATCAGTCATGATTCTCCAGAGAAACAGAACCAGGAGGATCCATTCAGAGATATATAAGAAAAGATTTATTGTAGGAATTGGCTCACAGATGATGGAGGCTGAGTAGTTTCACCACATGCCACCTGTAAGCTGGAGAACTAGGGTAGCTGGTGGCATGATTCCCAGTAAAGACTAAAGGCTGGAGACCCATGGGGGTTTAGGGAGGATTTGCTGATGTGAGTCCCAGAGTGCAAAGTCTGAAGGCCCAGGAATCAGGAGCCGTGATGTGTAAGAGCAGGAGAAGATGGCTAATCTAGTGTGAGAAGTACGAATTTACTTGTCCTGGGTCTTTCTGTTCTCCACCTGCTCTTCCTGGATCAGCTGGTACCCACCCACATTGGCAAGGGCAGGCCTTCTTTGTTCTGTCTACTAATGCAAATGCTAACCTTTTCTAGAAACACCCTCACAGACACACTTAGAAATAATGTTTTAACAGCTATATGAGTGCGCCTTAGCCCAGTGGAGTTGACACATAAATTTAACCATCACTGACTTGCCTCCTGGATGAGAGCACCATGGGAACAGTGGTCCCTGGAAGGGGTCCTGGGGAAGATGAGGCCAGAGCTGACTATGGAGAAAAGAATGGCCTCTTGCGCCTCCATTCACCCCTCTCAGCAGCCAGAGAGACCTTTCAAAAATGCACATCAAGGTCTATTGATTTCCTCCTTAACACCAGCAACTTCCTCTTGCACAGAAGATCAAGTCAAAGCTCCTCCCCATGGCCTACAAAAGCCAAAGTGAGTCAAACCCATCTTAAGGCATATTGTCCTCCTCCAGCCATTCTCACCACTGATGCCAAACTGGGGCTGTTTGCATCAGCTGTGCTCTGTGCAACCAATGTGCCTCCCTCTGATCTGCCCACACCTGGCTCCTCTTCACCATCAAGAACTCAGCTCAAGTGTCACCTCTCCAGAGAGACCTTCACTAGCTATACTACCAGAGGTTGTTCCCAATTCTTCATACATATGCACTCTATGCTTCTCACCACTGCCTTCCACTTTGTAGGCCAAAGTCCTATTTTGTTTTCCTTCAAAGAACTTGTGTTGAGTGAGTGAGACCCCCTGGCTCCTGGTTCTTCCCCATGGCAACATTGCTCCACCTGCAGGCAGTCCTGGCTGTGGGGTGGGGTGTGGGGT
Source organism: Pedetes capensis (assembly GCA_007922755.1). Lineage (NCBI taxonomy): Eukaryota > Metazoa > Chordata > Mammalia > Rodentia > Pedetidae > Pedetes > Pedetes capensis. The sequence continues at coordinate 32,374 of VMDO01010221.1, read as the reverse complement.
GAAGGGTGAGGACTGACAAGCATGGGCCTGAGGGAGTCTTGTGCAAGCAGAGTGTTCACCGGCTCCTGCTGTGGTTGCCCTCCTGATGGCAGAGTAGCTGCCGAGTAACCACTGTCCCCACTGCCAAAACTCACAAGAAATAGAACAGCAAGAAGCAAATGGGAAATCTCAAGGGCAGCAATCACATGTGTGTCCTCCATGAGATGTTCCACTGATGCAGGACGTTTGGGACCTTCTCAGATTCAAGGTGCCATCATCTGAGTGGGCACTGATGGATTATTGATGCCATTGGCTTTGTCCCACTGGTCCTCAACTCCAGGGACCCTGCATTGGGAGAGTTTTTAGCAAATACAGTGCCTGGTTCCCACCCAAAATCAATGGAATCAGACTCGGAGAGGGGCAAGCAGGCACATGTGAGTTTTCAAAGCACCCAGGCCATCTGGGTACACCGCAAAGGTTGTATTAGAGACAGGTTTTTTTCAAAGTTCAAAGAAAAGCAATTTTTTTGATCATTGCTTTCTCAACTTCTAAAACTTCACCCCCTTTTGAATGCAATACAGGATATTGGCAATAATGAATACTCTCTTGACACTTTCAGAGTCACAAATCACTTTTACATGTACTACCTTATTAGATTCTTAAATCAGCCTGTGGAAAGCGCTAACACCATTATAAAAAGATATACGATGCACTTGCTGTGACATTGTAAGAGACAAAAAAAATAGAAACAACCTGAAAAACAGTGAGATGATGAAATATGTTATGAGACATCCATACAGTGGAAGATGCTGTAGGGAAGACTTAAGTATATTGATAGGCACTAACTTTTAAAAATAGCTACAAACTATTATTATATTTTTAAAATTTAGGCTCTATCGGGGCACACTGGCACATGCCTGTAATCCCAGCAACTTGGGAAGCAGAGGCAGGAGGGTTGCAAGTTCGAGACCAGAGGCAGCCTGCATAATTTAGCAAGACCTTGTCTCAATAAGTAAAAAAATGGGCTGAGGGTGCAGTTCTATGGTCCAGCACTTGCAGAACATGCAAGTGCAAGGCCCAGGGTTCAACCTCTAATACTGGAAAAAAAATTAGGCTCAGATTCATAATTGTAAATTATTCCATATCTGTTGTTTTTAAACCTTATTTGTATATGTGCATGTCTATGATGCACGAAAAAAGAAAGATAAACACTAAATTGTTGATGGTTTGTATCACTTGGGCTGGGATTAGGCAGACATGGAGGTATTATCACTTTTTTAATTTTCACATTTTTTAATTTGTTACAAAAATTATACTTCCAACCAGGCACCGTCGCATACCTAAAATCCCTGAAATTTAAGAGCCTGAGGCAGGAAGATCACAAGTTAAAGGCCAGAGGCAGCCTGCACAAGTTAGCAAAACACTGTTTCAAAATAAAAAAGTAATAAAGAGGGTTGGGGGCACAGCTCAATGGTGGAGCAATTGCCTAGAGTACAGGAGGCCCTATGTTCAAACTTCTGGAGATAGATATATATATATATATATATATATATATATATATATTTACATCCTAAGAAAGAGTCTATTTTAAAGCCACAGCCCTGAGATACATCTTATAGCCATTTTTCACAGGAAGAAATTGAGTCTTCATAGTGTTGGGTAACTTGACCATGTGGCTAAAAATAGATACTGCATTGGTTTGAACATATGCGGATGCTATGTTTCGCGACTAAAGAAAGAGTTTTTCAAAAATTAAGTAATAGAGGGAAAGCCTAATTCAGTAGCGCCCAAAATCTGAGCTCCTTTTGCTCCTCCCACTGCCTGTTGCATAAAGGCTCCACAAGCAGATGGTTCCTCCCCGCGGGAGGGAAAGGAGACAAAGTCCTGCACACCCAGGAAACAGAGCCATCAGCTCAATCGCTCTCTCTCTCAGGACCACTGCGTCCTGCAGACCGGCCCAGCTCCTTTCAGAGTCACCAGGTTGGCTTGGGTCCTAACAGCTCCCTGCTCACCCCAAGGCTGCCAGGAAGATTTACTCACTGCCAGCGGCAGCTGCTGGTGCAGCCGGGGAGAGCACGTCCGCCCCTGCAGGGCTGCTCCATTCCTAAAAAGGAAAACTCACTTTACACCCACGCGAGGGGAATGTCCTGGGAAGAAGCCAGAGCCAGATGGGCACGGAGCTTATTAAACGCACGCTTGCTCCCAGAAAACATTTGCAAATATGTACGGGTATTTTTGTATGTGTGTGAATCTGTATGTGTGTGCATGCATTTTACACACAAACATGCTCACACTTCCCTCGGAAGTCCCTTTCAATTAAAAGCTTATATTTCCGATTGTCCTTTGCAATTTACCCTGGTGTGGGCCGCATGCTCTGCCGCATACCTTTTGACGATGGATGGATTGTTGTGCTCATTCTTGTTTTTCCCTCCTACCAGGTGCAACTCATCCACTATAACCATGAGTTATATACAAATGTCACAGAAGCTGCAAAGAGTCCAAATGGATTGGTGGTAGTTTCTATATTTATAAAAGTAAGTCTTCTGCATTCCTTCATTCTTCTCTTCTTGCCATTCCCCACCACAATCAGAATATCATTCTACAGTCTCTGCTGGACTTAGAAATACTAAAAGAGGTGATGGTGATTAATGTCCATGCCTAAGAAAGCTGCAGGGTCTCCTGACTTTTCTATCTATGAGATTCATGAAAAGTTCAATGCCCTGCCATGGGACACAAAAACGATAGGTTGCATTTCAGAGCATCGGGGCCTGAGGGGTCAGACAGCTTCTTTCCTGAGAGAAAAAGGGAGCGAAGTCCAGGGACAGGCTTCAAGTCCTGCCTAATACAGTGGAATCAGAAGGATGAATGGCAGAAGGCAGGGAGGTGGGGGACGGGCACTGATGCTGCTTGGGACTGAAGGCCTGTCCATCTGTCAGCTACCCATGGGAGAACATGGGAGGTGGGCGATGTCCCTCCCCTGCATGCCCCACATCAAGCAGTATCTCCCAGTTCCCAACCAATGCTCCAAAGGTCATCTTCCTCTCTCACTCCCAAGTTGCCTCATAAGCATCTCAGGTAAAAAAAAAAAACAAGGGGAAGCACCCCTTCCCACTGACTCTGTGACCTTCTAGGGAGATTCCCCAGCTCCTAACAGGCAATAAGAACAGCATAAAGTCTCCATCTGAGCAAAATGTTTTTTAAAAAAATTACCCTTAACATTTCAGCAGATATAGAGTGAAGCAGATATGCAAAATTTTTTAAATGAAAAAAAAATTTCCCTTCAATTAGAAAAAAATATATATATAAATATAAAAAAGCAATGATGTGGTGTTCCAAAGTCAGTAGCAGCCCCTAGGGAATTTGTGGCCAGATCATTTGAGAAAGCAGCACAATTAGAACTTGGAATTTTATCAGTAGAAAAACAGCATTGGGCAACAAGGGGTTTTAACAGAGTTCTCACAATGACGCGGTCACTGGTCTGAAGAATGGGCCCCTAGGGCACCCCAGGGCACTCCCCCTCCCTAAAAGCAGACCCTGTGCAATAGGCACTTTGTCCTGCCTGGTTATTCTCCCAGACCCTATGCCTCCTCCTAATTTCCTCACCCTCATCTGGGTAGAGCAGAGCAGAGATATATGCTGTGTAGGGTCATCCAAAACATGGCCACCAATCCCAAACTCCCCTCCTTCATCACCAGCAGAGAGAGGGAGGGAAGGAGACATTTAGGCTTCCCTGCTATCTTGGAACTTGATAGAACACCTCAGAGGCATTGGTCGTAGCACAGAAGGATCGTGCTGGCCGCTGCTCTGTGTCTCTTGGCATCACCTCAAACCCTGGAGTAGTAGACAGCAGATTCCCAATGTGAGGCACTGCAATATGAATTTTAAATCTACTTTATCACTTAAGCCTAATTACAAACCACCTCAATGAGGGTGGGCATTATTGTCCACGTCATACAAATGAGGACAATGGCTTAGAGAATCTTCTGCATGTACTCAAGGTCACATAGCTCATAATACAGCGGCCAGGAAAGGAATCCAAGTCTTGCCTCATTTTAACACTCCTGACTTTATTCCTACCTGCGCCAACCCCCCACCCCCCAACAGAGCTGGGGGGACACAGCCGAAGTCAAGAAGAAGGAAAAGAACACTGAAAACCATTCCCGCACTCCACTGCTCCCCACAAGCACAGGGCCAGTTCCCGTGTCCCTATTCCCACCCCCGTTAAGACATGGATAACTAATCAGTGCATTCAGCCCAAGCCACCCTCATCACTGTGGTTTGCAGGTATGTCAGAAATTGTCATGTGCGTCCAGGAACCACTTCCCCATGGCTTCCCCGGTGCCAGCCCTCCTGTGAGTCACACCCACAAGCCAATCTGCCTGCCCTGACCATTCCTGTCCTCTGGAGTCTGTCTCCATCTCAGCCCCCGACTCTGCCTTGCTTTGCTTCAAGCTCCAGAGTCCGTGGATGTCATCCTGGTCACAGGGGCAAGTTACAGCTGACAGAGTGACTGATGGGCGGCTGGGCAGCCAGCCTCCCCCACAGCAGACTACCCATGTGTTTCGAGAGCTCTGGCAGAAACACTGGCTCCACCGAGACCACCACTGACGGTCAGGGCCCGCGGGTCCTGGCTGTTCCCTTCCGGGAGGCTCTGAGGCAGTCATGCTCAGAGCCTGAGGCTGGAGAAGGGAGGACAACCAGCTCTTGCATCTTCTTGGGGCAGTTTGCCCTCCCCAGGATGCTCCTGTTCTTTCCCTGAGCAAACCTGAAGTTTTCTTGCTCAGTCTCAAAATAAGCCACAGCATTTCTCTCTTTGTTCCACATAATCAGTTCCCAGATAATCAGCTCCACAGGGAGTTATCAAATTATAACTTGTCACTCACTCATCTCAAAAGTCCTAATGAGAGTGGGATCCAGGCCCACCCTCTGCTAGGCACTGGTACCCAGAGATGAGATGCACTGAGCCCTTGGTCTCTAAGGATGCACAACCTCTGGTGCTTATCCTCCCTCCTTCTCACCTGCCTGCCTCCCCTTTCCAAATCCCTGCAGGCTAGGCAGGTGCAGGAGATGAAAAGTCCCACAACCAAACACTTTACCCAGAGAGAGAGCCCCCTGCCCGAAAGCGGAGTCAGACGAGTCTTGTGGTTTGGGGATAATAGGAGAGACATTTTTTATCTGTAGGTTTTATTTTGCTCTGTCCTCTGCTAATCCCCCATCCTTCCCATGGCCACAGGGAACTGAGATTTGGCTGTAATTGCTGCTCAATCACACACCATTAACTTCCCACTTAAGCTCACTTACACCAAGTACATATTTTATCCCCTCACCCACGCAGCCAACACACCAGTGCCCACGAATCATCTGTGTGCGCTTTGGAAATTTTTCAATTATTTTTAATCAGCTAAAAGGGGGCTGGTCTTAACATCAGTGCTGCCTGAACTCACCAGGTACCAGAAGTCCAAGGCAATCAGCAATTAAGGGCCAGGGCAGATCCACTACCTACCACAACATATTCTCAGCCCACCTTCTCTCATGGAGCGCAGCAGCACACACAGGAGGCTCCAAGCTATCTTTTAAATGCTGAAGATTATGTCACAGTAGAAGGTAAATTTGGCACTAAAGTTTCCAGGAAGCAATAGTGTTCCTTTTGGGACTTTTCTCCTTTTAGGTGGATTCTTACCTCCTTTGTGGATTATCAGTCCCAAGTTCCTGTTGGTTGTGTGCCTCACCACAACACCCAGGAAATTGTGCAAAAAGAAAGACAGATGGAGGGAAAATAAACAGTCTGTGCCATCTCCAAACTAAAATTACCTGCTTCTTATCTAATACTGATAATCATCTGCTGCAATTTTTCCAATACTCAGAATAAATCAGATTTAAAATGTTGATGTGTCACAACATTTGATTAACAGATGAGGCATAAATTGCAGAGCAGAGCTGAGAAAGGTAGGAGAAAAATGATGAGGATAAACTGTGCACTTGGAAAAGGCTGAGTCAAAACAGTGTTAAGAAAACTGCACAGTTACGTGGAGCCACATCACCACCTCATAAATGATGGTTCCCTAGCTCTAAGCCCTTTGGACCTTGGCTCTTTCCAAGGCAGGAAATTGGAGATATAAGAGCATAAGCATAAAATAGGAGCCTGTCCCCAAACATCTGGTACAATATTTGGCCTATAATAGGCACTCAGTAAATACTAAATGGATAGATAAATGGAAGACTGATTTGCTGAATGATATGGCTTATAATAGATTGAATTCACACAATCATGAGCAGTGGTATTACAAGTTCCTACATTACTGTTTAGCGTAGTTTTTTTTTTTTTTTCATCTGCTGATACTTCTGTTCTGGATTCTCATTCTCTCTGGCTCACTTGCTTTCTCTCTCACTCTTGCTCTCTCTCCCCCTCTCTCCCTCTCCTTAAACAAATATGCCTCTCCTAACATCCTAATGTGTCACTTCCTACCAACTACTCAAAACCTTTGAATGGTTCCCCATTCCTACTGAATAAAGTTTAAATGTCCTAACACACCATTTGAAGCCTAAGATGAGTTCTTCTCTCCCTGCCTTTCCAACTTCACCTCCCATCCTTCCCCACACCCTCAGCTCCAATGACATTGTGCAAGTCTGATGCTCACTGCCCCATGTCTATGTATGCACAAGTCCTCTGCATAGAATGCTTTTTCGCCTTTTCCACATTCCACCACCAAAACACTTTGTTAACTTCCATCCTCCTTGAGACCAACTCGGGCCTTAGTTTCCCTGAATCCCCAAGGGGTGTGTGGTCTTATCCTAATATCATCACACCTATGTCTGTACCTTAGCACCCTTCAGACCATGTTATGACCATTACTTACCAAACTGGCTTCCTTGTCTAGACTGGAGGTTCTAAAGAGTAGGGTCTGTGTCTCTCATCTCTGAATTTCCAGCATGATAGAGTTTGGTATATGGCAGGCACTCAGTCAGTATGAATGAACAATGAATCCATAGATGAGATGTTTATCCTGGGAAAATGCTGTCCAGTCATGAATACTTTCTTTTCTCTCCTAGGTTTCTGATTCATCAAACCCATTTCTTAATCGAATGCTCAACAGAGATACTATCACAAGAATAACATACAAAAGTAAGTTTGGTTCAATTTCCTCTACAGCAACTATTCTATGAAGATTAGTCCTATTGGAAGGCAGGAGGCCAGAACTGATGATCTCTGAGGGCCCCTTTTATCTTCATGATACTATAATTCTGTAGAAAGTCACTCTGGAGAGTCAGGGTTGGCTAAGCAGCAGCTCACTTGAAATGGAATTCCCAAGGGTGTATTTGTCATCCATGCCTGGCTAAGGCTATAATGATTATGATGATGTGGTCATCATTACCCTATAGACTGGTAATGAGCTGGGGAGTTCTGTGGGCTGGCTAACTCCACCATGTCAGCTGTCCATAGTTGGGGCTTTTCCAATCATGTAATTGACAAAGCACCCATCAAGTACTTTGGATCCAAACTCAATCCTTACAGAGACCCTCAGCTGCATCATGTCTCCCTGTCTGTGTGCCTGAGACCCTCTTCCAAGAGGCAGAAGTGGTATCCTTCTTCAATTTCTGTGGCCCACAGATTCATAGGACTCTGTCCAGCTTCCCTGGGTTTCTAGAATATTCTATCCTAGACTTCTGAAGCAAAGAAGAGGGAACAGTGCCAAGCTTAAGGAGGAAGAGGAAAGAATGTTCTGCTGCCATCCATAGCAATCCTACAGGAGTTTAGCTCAGTTGATAGAATGCCACTCTGAGCTTTCTTGAGGCCCTGGGTTCAATCCCCAGCACTGCCAAAATGGGAGAAGAACCTGGCAGCCCACTCCTGAGAATTCTAAACAATCAACCACCAAAAACTCTATAAATAGCAGAGAAACACTGACATAGTGCCAGGCATGGCACAATGTCAGGGAGTGTTTCGTTCTGTTGTATATAAGGCCACTATAAATTGCACCTGACTCGATGGCATCTAACAACACAATAACAAAGTAAAATGTTGAATTTCAGGTTTCCAAAGTCTTCCAGGTCTAGGATTATGAACCAAGCAACAGGTAAATAATGATTTTCACCAAAGAGACAATAGATCATGCAAACATTCTGACTCCCACATCCCTTCAGCAGGTCCTCCACTGAGCTAGGAGCTCAACTGTGTCTCCTGTTTCCACTTCCAACAGTGATGTGGGAAAGACAGAGGGAAAAGTGTACACACCTCACCTTGGGTGGCTAGAGGGAGAGGATTGCAAACCTACCTTCATTCATTCATTCATTTACTTATTCATTCAACAAGCATTTCCTACAGGAATGCAAGGACAACCCAGATACCACACTCTCCACAATGTGCTCACCGCTAGGTCACTCTTGTATGAAGAGATCGAGGGGCCACTAGGGTGACAAATGTCCCTGAGAATCACTCCACGTGGATATGCATCATGTAGGAGGATGAATTCGGCTGTCTCCACATGCTGTGCTTCTCATCAGCATTCCTGTGGAGTCCACTCTGAACACACATTTCAGATTGTTCAGCTAAGGGAGATATTTCTGTCTTGTGTGTAAATAGCACATTTACAATTGCCCATAAAAGATTATTATCCCTTTAACTTTTTTGATTAAAAAAGCATGAAAATTAAATAAAATGTTTTCAGATAATCTTGAATTTGCAGTTTAGAGACTGTGAAAGGCCATGAAATTGCACATTAAGCCCCAACACACAATCTGACAGATTGCGACTTGCATAGACTGTCATTAGGGCGCCTTTTCTCCCCACCCTATCTCCAGCACGGGTCTGATTAATATTAAGTGACATGGTTGTCACTGCAGAGGGAGGCATAGAAGAGGGGAAGGGAGAGAAATGGGGAGGGGGGTGGAGAAGAGGGAGGAAGCAGAAAGCAAAAGAGAAAGGGAAGAAATGGAGGAAAAGAGGGAGGGAGGGAAAGAGGAGCCAAAGCATTTCAGAGAGAGGAAGCTGCATGTGCAATACTTGGGGAGCACTGAAGAGACTACGGAGAGTTCTGAGGGAAGAGCACTTCCTCCTTCGGCTCTTCATCTCTGCCTAAGATGAAGTGAACTCAGTGAAAACTGGTGAGGCCTGAGGCTCTTTTAGCAGCAGTGATAGCAGAAGAAGTGGCAGGAAAAGTGTTCTTGAGCCATATCTCGATGTCATGCTAAGGAGCTTACGCTCAAGGTAGTTAGGTAGGGCACTTTCCACCTGTGCAGATGCACCTAGAAATACAGAGAAGACAGAAGGTGCTCCTCTCCTCCATTGTCCCCCATGCTCCATGCCTGCCAGGGCCATAGGAAAGAAAAGTGAATTCAAGCAAGATGAAGAGCCCTAGCCTGCGTGGGGAGAGGTGATAACAGGTCCCCTAATAGCAGGTATTCTGTGCCCTTATACTCCAGCAGGGAATAATGGAAGTGTTCCCCATAGCAACCTTTATCACATACCTGAGGAGGGTAGCTCTGCAGGGATAATGATGGCCTGATACACAGGAACGGACTAGACACTGCTATGCCCGGGATGCTGGCAGGAAGAGATTCATTTATTCAGAAAGAAACCACAGCTCTGTTCCCTCCAGCTAAACTCCCTGAGGCCACCAGCTGGTGGAAGGTTGACCCAGTGGCAAGCAGTGGGGGCTGGAACAGGAGTCATTTATGAGCACACAGCCAAGGGAGGGACACAAGTCTGGAAGTTTCACCCATCTGCAAGAGACAGCAGGATATGCTGGCATTAGCCCATGAAATTCAGGTCATGATGCAGATGGTGCCACCTGCTTGGGGCACCTTTCAGGGTATCCTGCTTCCAAACTTACAAGTGAAACAGAGAAACTAATCCCACGTGCACACACACACACACACACACACACACACACACACACAGCCACTTCAACCACACTACCCAGGAATACTTGACACACACACACCCCCACTCTCCCAACCAGCCTATTCTACTGCTGCTGCACAGAATCCCACCCAGCAAAGCTCCAATTCCCCCTGCTCACATAGATGCAGAGCCTACCCTGGGATGGGCTAAGTGTCAGGCACATGGAGATGAGACTAGCTGAGTACTTTCCACACTCCCAGGCCAGTGCTGTACATGTAGCACTTTACCTGTGAGTGCTCACAAAGCCTTTCAGAGGGGATGCAATTGGTATCCCCAGTTTATAGACAAGACCAAGGACACACATCTACTGGTGGCTGTATAAGACAGTGTAATAAACAGGCACTCTATGAAAAGCATTGTCTTCTCACTGTGCATGGGCAGGTAGGCTGGACTGGCTCTGCTTCCAGTTGGAGGTCCGCAGGTCAGCTGAGGCAGCGTAGCCACATGACTGTCATTTTGCCAGGTTCAGAGGCGTATCTAAGGCAAATATTTCTGCCATCAGCCTGTGAAATCATGGCAAAGGAAAACTTGTGATGTTGTTGTTGTTGTTGTTAGGTGCTGTCAAGTCGAGTTCAACTCAGTGACCCTATGTACAGCGGAATGAAACACGCCCCAAATCTGTGCCAGGCACATGATCTTATTTATGCTTAAGCCCACTGGTGCAGACACTGTGTCAGTCCATCTGGTGGAGGGTTTTCCTTTTTTCATTAACCTACCACTCTCCAAAACATGATGTCTTTCTCCAGGGATTGGTCCCTCCACTACATGTCCAAAATATATAAGACATAGTCTAGCCACCCTTGCTTCTAAGGAGCACTCTGGTTGCACTTCTTCTCGGACATATCTGGTGGTTCTTTTGGCAGTCCATGGTATATGTGATATTATCTTAGGCTCAGTCTTGAAATGGGGCTGTGGTTTAGCTCAGTTGGTAGAGTGCTGCTCCACACTCTCTGAGGCCCTAGGTTTGATCCCCAGCACCACAAAAACAGGAAAAGGATGTGGCAATCCACCCCTGAAGCAATCCCGAAACAGTCATTGAAACCCCTATAAGGATCCCTATGAGTCAGAAACGACTCAATGGCACCTAACAATGGTCTTGAAATACACACACATGCTTACTGTTGTTCACTTTCCACTAGCCAACACCAGTAATATGGCTAACACTCTCAAGCTCAACATCAAAATCCTCCCATGGAGATGGGGTGGCAAGGGCAGGAACTTCCTGAGCCATGGCCCATTCTTCCACACTGGAGAGGGAGGATCCACACGTTTCATGTATTGTTTCGTTCTTCTCCTCCTCCCTATGGATCAAGGAAAACTAAACCTTGAGGTCTTAAAACTAGTTATAATCCTGATACTTTGACATGAGTGAAACTTGTTAGCATATTTTTCTCTTAACTGTAACTTAGGCTCAGTTTAAAGAGCCTTCTCTTTGCATTTGAATTTACCTCCACTTGGAAGGGACACAAACTAACCACAAAACTAACACAGTGGCACTTCAGGCAACTCAAACTCATCCTGGCCCATGCTCTCTACAACTGCTTTTTGTGTATCCCTTGGCCTGGGCCGTCTGGTGAAAATCAGTGTCATCCAAAAGGACACAGGAGCACCATTATTACTAGCATACAGAATAGCCAGAGAAGGCACAGAGACTGGCTTCAGATGGGGGGGCGTCTCCTGTGAATATCCACTGTGGAAGAATATCCACATGATAATGAGAAGCCAAACTAAGACTTCAAGTAGACATGATCTGCTGGCAAAAGGAACACTGTGGTTCTCTGATTGAGAATTAGACTACAGGGAAGCAGAGGTGAAAATGGGAGATGATTACATGCATCCAAAAGAGGAAGTAGTGGCATTGATCATGACCAGGTCAGTGGGGAAGAGGTGGTAACAAATGCATGGGTGTATTTAAAAGGAAAACCCAAGAGATTTCTTGATAGATAAGATGTGTGATCTGAGAAAGAACAGAATCAAGGATGCCTGTAATGATTTTAGCCCAAGCAACTGGAAGGAAGATATTTCCATCCCCTAAGATGGGAAAGACTTAGAAGAGTCGTGTCTGTGGGTGGAAAGGGGATCACAAATTTTGAACACGCCGTGCCTGGGATGTCTATTAGGCATCCAAGAGGAGGTGTGGTGTAGGCAGTTGAATATATGAGTCTGGATTTCAGGAGAGAGAACTGAAGATGTAAGTCTGGAAGACATCAACATCCAGATGGCATTTAAAGTTGGGAAGTCATGAGAGGAAGAATAAATAGAGGAAAGAGGCAGGACATGTCCTCACTTTTGAAAGTCCAACTCAAATCTTTGTGACCTAAAATGGAAAACCACTTCTAAAGATACCTCTATAGCCGCATCATGGAAGAAGCTCCTGCGTGACCATCTCACCAGCCAGCTAAGGAAGTGCAGGGAGGAAGAAGCAAGCACAGAAAGATCAGGGGATATCAATGCAAGATGGCAGCTGGGAGAGATTCAATCCATTTTCCTGGTGTAGAGAACTGGGCATAGAAGAGATGGCTGGGAAAAGGAGAAATTGTGCAAAACTATTCTTTTGAGCCAGTAAAGAAAAATCAATGCTAAATAATCCATAAAAAGGGGAAAGAAAGAGAATCTTGCCAAGAGGACAGGAGAAATTTGGAAGCCATGCTAGTAAAGGCTACCATACATGTGGATGGCAGTGTCTTCTCATAAAGAGAGATGGAACTGAGCAGACCTGGCCCCTATCCTGGCCTTCCTTCACTCCATGACTTCTTAGATATTTCTTAACACCTCTAAGATACAATTTCCTCATCAGTAAAACTAATGTTGAGAGAGTTGAGGTAAAGATTAAATAAGGTAGTCAGTCAACTGCCTGGACAGTGACTAACACAAATTCAGAATATAATGTATGTGTGTGTGTTTGTGTGGTATGTGTTTCTCAATCATCCACAGGTATATGCCTGTCACATCCAGCTTCCTGAAGGTCAGGATGCAGGTTACCATGATTCCAGATAAAAATTGTGCCAAAGTTGAACACATACAAGGCATACAGAGTTTGCTTACTTTAAATGAGTTTTAACAGAGTTTGCTTACTTTAAATGAAGCACAGCCCTGATGTTTGAATCTATGCAGTGCATAGTAACGGCATAATGAGATTCTACTACTTTTCTTGGAAACTTAGATTTCACACAACTCAGTAAAATTTATAAAATTCTCTCCCTAAGCAGGACTGACAATGGAAAAGACCAGCCTGAATTAATTTCAGGCTGAATTTAGAAAGCCTTCTAAAGAAAATCCATTTTATTAAAGTTAAATTCCCCTTGAATAGAGTGAGGGTCAAGACTGAAATCATGGCATTGAAAAATGGATTTTCTGAAAGGATTTTCATGAGGAGATATTGGTAATTTACTCAAAGTATTTTAATTTTTTAATGTAGTATACTGGAATAAAGCTTATATCCCTCTGTTTTCATTGTGCTAATTAATTAACAGGCCTAGAATCTCAATTACATAAAAGGTAACATTTGTATCATGTTAGTATCCACCTGATTTCATTGAGCCAGCATTATTTTTCAAAAAGAGACTTTGTGGTCTTTTCAAGTTACTAATGATTAATAGCTTGCAAAGACCCTTCTTAAGTGGATAAGAAGGAATAGTTATTAAAACATTGCCTATAAATGAGCACTCTCTTCCAACACCCTCGGACCATGTATTATTTCGGTAGTGTCATCCTTCTTTAATTTCCCATGCCCCATTCACTCCATGAATAGTAAATACAATGGTGAGCTGCAACCCAAAAAGGATAGAAGACCACAAAGTCCAAATTTAAAAAGGTCTAGTTACTGTATTAATATATTTCCTCCAAGGAAATAAAGGCATATCCCTGGAGACATTTGGAAACTATATAAATATGGTGCTTGGCACATGAACAAGCCCCTTAAAAGATTTTTTTTAAGCCAGGTGCCCACACACCTATAATCCCAGCTACTAGGGAGACTGAGGCATGAATATCATGAGTGTGAGGCCAAAGGCAGCCTATGCAACTTAGGGAGACCCTCTCAAAAATATAATAAAAATGGCCTGAGGGTGCAGCTGAGTGGTGGGGCATTTGCCTAGCATGCACAAGAGCCTAGATTCAACTCCCTAGCACTGAAAAAAATCTTTTTTCACTCTTACTTGTTTGTAACTTTAGCCTTTCCTTTCCCAGAACTCCCTGCTAAAATATGGATGTGTAGGGAAGGACAGGCAAGCCTATAACTGCCTTCTACTTCACAGTCTTAGGGAGTGTTCTCGGCACTGTTCCTTAGGGGACATGGTGTTAAATGTGATGAAATATCACTGAGGAGTTTGAGCATATTGCTCCAGGTGCCTTTCTCTATGCTTAATTGAACTTGTACTTTCATTTCAAAGGAATGGCTTTGGAAATGTTTTCACAGAATGCGAAATGCCGCACACCACTTCCCACATCGCAATCTAAGTAGTTATTCATGTCAATGAGAAACAGAAAAGGAACAGCTTACCTCTAAGAACCTAATTCTCCATGGCCCTTTTTTTGCATTTATTGTTTGTGTAAAACAAAACAAAAAAATCACATTACTTTATTTTTTAGTAATTGCCTTTTTTCATTTCAGTTGAATTTGCCTTATATTACAAGAAGCAATGTCATTCCATATAATAAAATCTCCAAATAGTTCCATATTGTTCAGAAACAGTATCGATCTCTGGACGTGCCATGCCTTCCTCTCTCCAGAGTGGTCTACTTTCAAAGGGAGTTGCATAGGTGGGAAGTGGGTGATGTTAAATCTCATCAGTGACCCACAGAAGGGATCATGATACACTTGACAGAGGCTGCCATGGAAACTCAGATGGAGGGAAAGATTCCCCCACTACCTGGTCCTGCACATTTTATCATTGTATTTTCCCTTTTTTTTTTTTTTTTTCTTTCCAGTACTGAGAGGCTGAACCCTGGGCCTCAGCCACATTTTGCATGTGCTCTACCATTGAACTACACCCCTAGACCATTTTTTTAATTTTTATTTTGAGGCAGGTTCTCACTAAGATACACAGGCTGCCTGTGCCTCAGAACTTGCCATCCTCCTGCCTCTGCCTTCAGAGTCACTGGGATTATAGGCATGTGTCACTATGTCCAGCTCCATCATGTTTTTCTTAAACAAAAAATAAAACATCAATTTGAGAGTTGTAACCATGAGTTGGAATCAGTGTAAGATAAATCATAGATTCAGCAAGAGCATCTTATAAACCAAAGGCACAGATGTCAACCTCTGTAGTCATTCCAAAGAGTAAACCTGGGCTATATACTATGAATAAATACTTTGTACTTATTGATTATCTAAAGGATCATCCTGTACTAAAAGGACATAGTCAACATAAAAAATTCCAAGACTGTCATACCAAATATTTGACCTATTAAAGATAAACTTGTTTATTTTGAAAGATGTTTTAGAATCTATAGATTTTTTTTACCTGAAGGTGGCCCTAGCAATTATGTGGTGCCCCATGCAAGAGGTTACATGATTTATCAATGAAGGAAGAGAGAAGAATAAGTTACTGCAAAGTCACAATTAGAACTTAGACTTGAACTGAGACTCCTGACTTGAAGTGTAAGGCTCTGCCCTCTATAATTTATTTTCTCATAAAATAGATTAGATAGGTAGGTAGATGATAGATAAATAGATAGGCATAGAGATGATAGATAGATGATTGATAGATAGATAGATAGATAGATAGATAGATAGATAATAGATAGATAAGCTATCAAACTACCCATAAAAATTTATTTAGCCAGGCACGTTGGCACACACGTAAAATTCCAGTGACTTGACAAGCTGAAGCAGGAGGATCACAGGTTCAAGACCAGAGGCAGCCTACACAACTTAGCAAGACCCTGTCTCAAATTTAAAAAATAAAAATTCTTTTTAAAGTTGCTGGAGGTACAGTTCAGTGGCACAGCATTTGCTTGGCATATGCAAAGCCCTGGGTTCAACCCCCAGCATATATATATATATATATATATATATATATATATATATATGCACACACATATAAATATGTATGTATATATATGCTTTTTTTTTAACTACTACCATCACTTCCTCTCAATCAATATCCTTAAAGCAAGCCAAGCCATTCATGATCACCCCATTGGCCTCTGAGCTTCATACCAAATTTGTATATCTCTATTCACAAACAACCCTGACCTTCCCTAGATCTTTTCCAGGGAAACTGGGCAAGGACATTGCTGTAGAGAGAGGTAGCACCAATACTACCCATCTTTGCTGAGTACTTACATGGGCTAGGTCTTGTGCCCAATAGGTAGTACCTGCAAAGTATGATCTGGTTTGTTACTCCAACAACCTATGAGCCAAGTATTCCATCCTCTGTCTATTACAGATGTGGGAACTGAGGCTCAGATGGTTACCTGCAGGGCTAAGATCATGCAGACAAAGCCAGCATCCAAACTCAGCCCTGAGTCCAAAGTTCAGACTCTTCAACCTGAATTTTCTGTAGCAGAGGAAATAGGAACAGGATTAGTAGAAAGAACACAGGGGTAGATGAGGATCTCGAGAGGGTGCCAGCTGCCTGTGTCCTCTGAGAGCAATTGCATCTGACAGAGAAAGTGGATGAAGAGGAATCTCCTGACAAGACCCCCGCAGGTGTTGCCGGAAATACTAGCCCTATGACATTTTGTAAACTTGCCATTACCCTACTACCTGAAATAAATGCACAAACATCACCTTTTCCCCTTGTTCCCAGCCTGCCCCACTCCCTTTCCTCAAATGTGGCTGCAACACAGGAGCTGGTTCTAGTTTCAGAGAAACAGAGATGTTCTTTTCTTCAGTCTAGTGCCTAGAGTGCCACTTGTTCCTACTGCCTCCCTCCTTCTCTCCTCCTCACTGCCCTGAATAAAATAAAATACAATAATAGCAGCACGCTAGACTAGTCAATATGCCCCTCATGCAAGCTTGGTTAAACAAATCACATTGACCTTTAATACAAGTGTGCTGAACGCTTCCTTCTCTCATTCACTATGTTAATCTTCAGGCCAAGCCACCATCAGAGCAAGCCTCATTAAGCACAAATCTGATCATGCCATCCCCAGCTCCAGACCCTTCAGCACTACCAGATCGCCTCCAGGATGAAGCTCAAACTCCCAACAGCACAGAGAAGCACCTTCCAGGTGTGGCCTGTGCTGACCCGCTCATTTCCCACAAGATCCCTCCCCCTGCATCTGGCTGGCCCAGGCTCCAGCTCTTCCCAAGTACACAGCACTCCCTCACACCTTCCTTAGCTCTCTCTCCTGCCTGACTCTTCTCTACAGTGCCCTTGACACCCTGCCCCCTGCCAGCCAGACACTAATTACTTCCTGCCATTCAAGATGCAGTGCAAGGCAGCTCCTCCATTCATCTTTTCCTGAGTCCCCCACTCCAGGCAGAACTGACAGCCTCTCTCTGAGCCTGTATATCACTGTCTTTGTGACTCCTACCTGCATTCACTTAATTATATCCTGCCCACCTACACAGAGCTTAATGCCTGACACATATTGTTAGTGTTGTTAGGCACCTTTGCAACCCTATGTACAACAGACAAAACACTCCCCTACTCTGTGCCAGGCCCAGCACTATTGTCAGTACTTCTCTGCTATTCACGGGGTTTTCAGTAGCTGATTGTTTTGGGAGTGGACTACCAAGTCCTTCTCCCTAGCCTCCAGCACCCAATATTCCCAGGGGGTCTCTTATCCAAGGACTAACCAGGCCTGACCCTGCTTACCTTCGAGATCTAATGAGATGAGATGCCAGGACTGATCCATCTCACAAGGGCAATCATATCAATGTGTGCTGTGAACACTGAGGCTTTGTCATGAAGGCACTTGATCACCTCAGCCACGGTGTAGACCCAGCTGGGTCATATTCCAGTCACTACTTCCCTATCCCCCCACACACATCTATCAGTATGCCATGCTGTGGGGACTTGTGTGTTGCTATGAGGCTAAAAGCTATGTCACCAGTATTACCAATACCAGCAGGGTCACCCATAGTGGAGAAGTTTCAGCTAAGCTTCCAGACTAAGACAGACTAGGGAGTAGGACCTGGCAACCCACTCCTGAAACAACTAGCCATTGAAAACCTTGTGAATCTATTGGGAATTTACCCAAAGGGAGATGTGTCATCATACCACAGACACACCTGCATCTCCATGTTTGATGCAGCACTTTTCACAATAGCAAGGATATGGAACTAACCAAAGTGCCCATCAACAGAAGAATGGATAAAAAAAACTGTGGTACATATACACGATGGAATACTATTCATCAATCAAAAAAAATAAATAAAGCAATTTTCAGCAAAATGGATGGAATTGGAAAAAATTATTTTAAGTGAACAAACACAAGCTCAGAAAGAGAAATACAACATGTTCTCACTCATATGTGAGAGCTGAATCAAAATTATAAGAAGGAAAAATCCTATGCGGAGGTTGGAACATAAAAAAAAAAAAAAAAAAAAAAGACAGGTAAAATTGACCTAGCGGAGAAAGGACAATTTGGGGAATGCAAAAGAAGGAGGGAGAGATCTAGCAAAAGGAGGAAATCCTGGGAGAGAAGAGTGGGGAAAGGAGGAACAAAAAGGAATGAGGAATGGGAATTGGGGTGACCTCAAGGTAAACAACCCAACTTTAAGAGTACTGGAAATAATTATAATAACACCAGTAATACAAAGAATGGTATTATTATAGATAGACTAGAAAATCCATGTAATAGTACTGACAATGTGAAAAGAAAGTTCACTACAGAAAAAGTTTCGATCTTAAACATAATTGGAACCCAAGGATATATAGAAAAATATTACCATAAAGAGATAAGCAAATGGAAGAGAAGTCTTTGGTGGGGGGTGGGATGGGAGAAGAAAGAGCACATGAGGATAAGGGGTAACTTATCTGTATAATGTACAACAAAATGCATATATGGAAATGTCACAATGAAAAGCATGTCAGAATGAATCACATTAAGATGTACATTAAAATTTTCCAATAAAAAATAAAAAAAATTGGGCTGTGGGCACAGCTCAGTGGTACAGCACTTGCAAAGCATGCAAACATGAGGCCCTGGGTTCACCCCCGGTACTTCAAAAACAATAAGATTTAAAAGAGAGAGAGAGAGAGAAAAGAAAACCCTGTGAATAGCAGAGAAACACTGTAGGGCCAGAAAATGAGTCCCCCAGGTTGGAAGGCACTCAAAAGACTTCTGGGAAGAGTTGCCTCCTCAAAGAGGAGTATATCTTAATGATGGAGTAAAGCCCCAGGGACCTCCATTTGCTGACGTGGCACAACTCAAAATGAGGAGAAGCAAGTGTAAACATCCATTAATAATTGGAACATGGAATGTACGTAGTATGGAAAATTAGAAATCGTTAAAAGAAATGGAATGCATAAACAGACATTCGAGGCATCAGTGAGCTAAAATGGACTGGCATGGACCATTTTGAATCAGATAATCATATGGTCTACTATGCTGGTAATAACAAAGAGAAATGAAGTTGCATTCATCATCAAAAAAGACATCTCAAGATCTGTCCTGAAATACAATGTTGTCAGTGATAGAATAATATCCATATGCCTATAAGGAAGACCAGTTAATATGACTATTATTCAGATTTATGCACTCACCACTAAGGCCACCAATGAAGATAGGGAAGATTTCTACCAGCTTCTGCAATCTGAAATAGTACGTACATGCAATCAGGACATACTGATAATTACAGGTGACTAGAAGACAAAATTTGGAGACAAAGAGGAAGGCTCAGTAGTCAGAAAATATGGTCTTGGAGACAGAAACAATGCCATAGGTCACATGATAGAATTTTGTCAGAACAATGACCTTTTCATAGCAAATACATCTTTTTCACCAACATAAATGGCAACTACACACATGTACTTCACCAGATGGAACATACAGGAACAAAATTGACTACCTTTGTGGAAATAAACAATGGAAAAGCTCACTATCAAATGTCAAAACAAGACCAAGTGCTGATTGTGGATCAGATCATCAACTACTCATATGCAAATTCAAACTGAAACTGAAGAAAATTAGAACAAGCACACAAGAGCCAAGGTATGACGTTGAGCATATCCCAACTGAGTTCAGAGACTACCTCAAGAACAGGTTCAATGCATTAGACATGAATGATAGAAGACCAGAAGAGTTGTGGCATGACATAAAAGATATCATTCATGAAGAAAGCAAAAGGTTATTTAAAAGACAAGAAAAAAAGAAAACACCAAATTACATGTGAAAAGAGACTCTGAAACTTGCCCTTAAATGTTGAGCAGCTAAAGTAAAGACATGGTGAAGTTAAGGAACTAAACAGAAGATTTCAAAAGACAGCTTGAGAAGACAAAATGAAATATTTTAATGACATGTGCAAAGAGCTGGAGACAGAAAACCAAAAGGAAAGAACATGCTCTGTTTTTCTCCAGCTTAAGGAATTGAAGAAAAAATTCAAATCTCAAGTGGCAATAGTGAAAGATTCTACAGGAAAAATAAACAATGCAGGAAACATCAAAACAAGATGGAAAGAATACAAAAAGTCATTATACAAAAAAGAATTGGTGGATGACCAACCATTCCAAGAAGCTGCATATGATCAGAAACCAATGATATTGAAAGACAAAGCAGAAGCTGCCTTGAAGGAATTGGCAAAAAACGGCTCCAGGAATTGATGGAATATTAGTAGAGATGTTCCAACAAATCAATGCAGCGCTGGAGGTGCTAACTTGTTTATGCCAGGAGATTTGGAAAACAGCTACCTGGCCAACTGACTGGAAGAGATCCGTATTTATGTGTATTCCCAAAAAAGAGATCCAACTGAATGTGGAAATTATCAAATGATATCATTAATATCACATGCAAGCAAAATTTTACTAAAGATCATTCAAAAGCAACTGCAGCAGTATATAGAGTGGGAACTGCTGGAAAATCAAGCCGGATTCAGAAGAGGATAGGGAACTAATGATATCATTGCTGATGTCAGATGGATATTAGCCGAAAGCAGAGAATATCAGAAAGATGTCTATCTATATTTTATTGACTATGCAAAGGCATTTGACAGTGTGGATCATAACAAATTGTGGATAACACTTCAAAGAATGGGAATACCAGAGCACCTAATTATACTCATGAGGAATCTGTACATGGACCAGAAGGTAGTCATTCAAACAGAACAAGGAAACTCTGCCTGGTTTAAAGTTGAAAAAGGTGTGCATCAGGGCTGTATTCTTTCACCATATCTCTTCAATGTCTATACTGAGCAAATAATCCAAGAATCTGGACTTTATGAAGAAGAATGTGGCATCAGGATTGGAGGAAGACTCATTAACAACCTGTGTTATGCAGATGACACAACTCTGCTTGCTGAAAGTGAGGAAGATTTGAAACATTTACTGATGAGGATCAAAGAACATAGCCTTCAGTATGGATTGTGACTCAACATTAAGAAAACAAAAATCCTTACAACTGGGCCAGTATGCAACTTCACAATAAATGGAGAAAAGATTGAGGGTGTCCATAATTTTGCTTTACTTGATTTTACAATCAACACCCATGGAAGCAGCAGTCAAGAAAAGCTCTGGCAAAAGATCTCTTTAAAGTATTGAAAAGTCACATTGAAGATGAAGGTGCGTCTGACTCATGCCACAGTATTTACAGTCACATCATATGGTTGTGAAAGCTGGGCATTGAACAACGGAGACAGGAGAATAATTGATGCTTTTGAGTCATGGTGTTGGAGATGAACGTTGACTGCCAAAAGAACCAACAGATCTGTCCTAGAAGTGCAACCAGAACATTTCTTGGAAGCAAGTACGGCTAGACTGTGTCTACTTATTTTGGACATGTAGTCAGGAGGGACCATTCCCTGAAGAAGGGTGTCATGTTTGGGAGAATTGCAGGTCAATGAAAAAAAAGGAAAACCCTCAACTAGATGGATTGGCATAGTGTCTACAACAATAGGCTTAAACCTAAATAAGATGGTGTACCTGGCACAGAATCAAGGAAAGTTTCATTCTGCTGTACATAGGATTGCTATGTGTTGGACTCAACTCGATGGCACCTAACAACAACAACTTCCCTCTCTGGTTTGTCCTAGAGACTTCATATTTTGGTCGAAAATGTTCATTGGTATTTAATAGAAGCTGAAAGGAAGTCCATCATTTTAGGGTTGGTCAGATTCGTCTCCAAATCCAGATTGACAGAGCTCTGTTCCTCGTGGTCTTTGCATGTACAGAGCCCTGGAGATGTTCTATTAACCGCCCCCTCAGGAGAACAGGAGACCAGGAGGGGCAGTGGTGGATGGAGCCAGCAAATGGTGGTTTACTTACACCATTTCAAAATACTAGTTTAATTGGTTTGTTCATAATTTAATTAACAAGACAAGGAGCACTGAATCCCTAGTTTACCTGGCTAATTCTTATTAGAGAAAGTTAAATGAGCTATTTCTAGAAGGAGAAGGGTCTTTGCCCACAAAAATGGATTAGAGTATTAATGCCTAGAGCTACTAGCACTTACCACCCTGACATAGCCTGTGTATATTTAGGTTGCCATTTGTTGTCTAGCTCTTCAACTAGAATGAGGCAGGCATTGCATCCATCCTGTTCATTGCTCCATCCCCAGAGCCTAAGACAGGGCCCAGCACAAAAAGGTACTTAGTGAATATCTGTTGAATAAATGAATGGCCTTGGTTTGGATCTCAGGAGAGCTGAGTTGCAATTCCCGCTGTGCCGCAGCCAGCTTTCTCTGTGGCCTTGGGCAGTTTACTTTGCCTCTCTGATCTTTATTTTTTTGTCAATGAGGATGTTACTAATCTGCCTGACCCATCTCATTTGGGTCACTATGAGCTTCTTTACCATGATGTGTGCACAATACTGAACTTGAGAGATTCTGTCAGCCACTGGAAAGTTAGTCCTTTCCCACTGCAGGTTGGATGTGTAGATGAGAGAACACAAGTGAATCCAGGGACATGGCAGGAGTCACTCTCAGCCCTCTGCCAGCCAGGCTTTGAGTCCCTGCCAAGTGTTCTCCAGGCTCCAAGAAATGGCCATCCTGGTGGGTGCTCACAGCATCCAGGGAGATGCAATACTTCAGGAGATAAATGTCAATCACTATGCTGGAGTAGACAATTGAAGCCATGGATTTATCAGTCACAGCCTTACTCTGGGATACAAGCCAAGACTAAGAAGAGAGGCTTGGAGGATCCTCAGGGAATTTAACATCGAGAGAAGCAGGTAAAGGATAACAGTCAGCAACAGAACCTCAGAAGGAATGGTCATAAAAAGAAGAATTCCAACTACTGTGTTTTGGAAGCCAGGAAGAGAGAGCAATAGTATGCAACAAACAAGGGAGGAGGGATTATAAGGAGAGAGCAAGGGTGAGACTCATTGCAATGTATTGAGATTTTAAAATTCTAATACATTACAATATTTTAAAAATTTAACCAACGTGGTGATTTAAAAAATTAGAAGGAAATATACCAAAAGACTAATAGAAATTGTTTTAGATGATTGGAATGCTATCTTTCTTCTCTCTTTTGTCCATATAGTTTATACATATTATGTATGTCATTTTTATCTTTAAAAACTAATAACAAAAGATTAATAACAAAAGAGTGTGAATACCTGAAATAGGTGTAAAAGATGACTGCCTGGGCTTACAGAGAGAAAATTTGCAAAAGATGAAATCAATTGTTGAATTTAAGCATTGCATTTTATGCTAGGATTTGGCCTGATTATTTTTCTTTCTATAAGTATTTCCTTAGTGTTCTTTTAATTAAGTGATATTAATAAATAAGAATGATAACCAGGCAATTTTTCCACAAGTCCTAAAGTCTTTAATTGTTCATTTTATTGTGACCATGATAAATTTGGGTCCATGGCTCAGGAACTATGAGGAAAGACTCAGCTCTTCAAACAGTCCTTGTGGTGGATGACATAATTTATAGCTCATAGATATTCAATGTCCCTTCCTTCTTCCTCACAACCCTGACAGCAGCCTTGGTCATGTGACTTCTTTGGTTACAAAAACATGAGGAGTGACATGTTCTTCTTCAGGATGAAAGCTTTAAGAGCCAATGTATGCTTTACTGTGCTTTCTTTTCATTCTGTCATGATTCACAAACCATAATCCAGCCAGATTATGACTGCTATAAGAGTCTGGGTCCCAAAGTGTGGACAACACAGAAGTAAGCCCCCAGGCAGCCTGGAATGGACATGTTTGTGAGCAATAAATAAAATTTATTGTTAAAAATGATTGAGATGTAGGAGTTGGTAATGGAACTGTTTGTTATTGTAGACTATCCTGACAGATACAGTCTTCTAGAATCATATATACACTATATGTTGTTGTTGTTGTTGTTGTTGTCGTCATCGTCGTCGTCGTTGTTAGATGTCATGGGGTCATGTCCAACTCATAGTGTTCCCCATAGGGTTTTCAACGGCTGTTTATTTTTGGAATTGTTTCAGGAATGGGCTACTGTGTCCTTCCATTTTTGTGGTGCTAGGGATCCTCAGAGAGCCTCAGAGAGCACAGAGCAGCACTCTACCAATGGAGCTAAACTCTAGCTCCATATATACTATATATGTGTATACAATTGATATTATGTATAATATTGGCACTTCTCAAGAAATCTAAATTTGTCCTTCTTATCTTCTTTTCTAGATGATGCATATTTACTACAGGGACTTAATATAGAGGAACTATATCCAGAGACCTCTAGTTTCATTACTTATGATGGGTCGATGACTATCCCACCCTGCTATGAGACAGCAAGCTGGATAATAATGAACAAACCTGTCTATATAACCAGGATGCAGGTGAGCTTACCTTTGGTCCTTTAGCCAATGGAGAAGATGATGTGAAGGTTCACTGGGTTGCTTCAGTGCCCACCGTATTGGACTAGGACTGCTGTAGTCATGTGCCACAGGTCAGGAGGCATGAAAAACACAAATGTATTGGCTCACAGTTCTGGAGGCTGGAAGTCCAAGATCAAGGGGTCAGAGGATTGATTTCTAAGGGATATGAAGAAGAACCTGCTCCATGCCTCTCCCCTAGCTTCTGATGGTTTGCAGAAAATCTTTGACACTTCTTGGCATGAGAAGCATCACCCCCCACAATGGCTGTCTTTATCTTTCTTTCTTTCTTCCTTTCTTTCTTTCTTTAATAGTGGGGGTTGAACCTAGGCCCTCATATTTGCTAGGCAAGCTCTCTGCCACTGGGCTGCACTCCTAGCTCCATTTTGTTTTTCAATTTTTTTTTTTATTTTAGGACAGGGTTTCACTGAGTTACACAGGGTGTCTCTGGCCTCCAACCTGCAATCTTCCTGCCTCAGTCTTTGGAGTTGCTGAGGTCACAGGCAATGTGCCATGGCTCCTTGCTTCTGTCTTCATCTCTATGTTGCATTCTCCCTGTGTCTGAGTCTCTGTCCAAATCTCCCTTTCTTATAAAGATACCAGTCAGATTAAATTAGAAGAGTTTACCCCAATAACTTCACTTTAATTTAGCTAATTACATATCAATTACCCTCTTTCCAAATAAGGTCACACACTGAGGTACCTAGGGTTACCAGCACCTTCAATTTGGGGGATACGCAATTCAATGCACAACAGAGTGCATCTGAAATGGCTTAGCATGAGCTAATTAAAGCATCCCACCCATCTGAGAAAGAAAAGGCAGTAGTTAGCTCCTAAATTGTGCTTCACAGGTATAGTATTCAAGAAGCAAATGAGGAAAATGAATGATGTTGTAGTCAAATGTGCTTTAAAAAGCTATATACAGTTCATTATGGAGGGACTTCTTGGGCCTTTTTAAATGATAATACATATGTCCATCTCCAAGAGAAGGCAACATGAAATGTAGCATTTCACAAACATTTTCAAATGTGGAATTTTTTTAGTCATCCCCAAAAATGATGCATTCCTCAGAACTGGGCAGAAACCAGGCTCACCCTCCACT
The DNA here is from genome assembly GCA_007922755.1 of Pedetes capensis. Lineage (NCBI taxonomy): Eukaryota > Metazoa > Chordata > Mammalia > Rodentia > Pedetidae > Pedetes > Pedetes capensis. Next base: position 6,495 of record VMDO01010221.1, on the reverse strand, counting down.
GCCAGCTTTGTTAAGTGTCTCATTGTGTACTTCAGGCCTGTCACTCTGCTTCTGTGAAATGCATACTCCCCTTCTTTACCATGAAGAGGGTAAATTACATGCATCTCTTCTGGTTCTGACATTCTATGATCATGAGAGTCTATTAAAATTTAAAGGAGAGATGAGTAAATGAAGTGGAACCCAATCCCCTCGGTGGGATGTATGTTCACAACCTGACAACAGTCTGAGCAGTTTGAAGTCCCTGATCCCATCAATATTGATTTCAGCTTGTGGGATGAGAAGCAACAATAACTGTCTGCAGTTACCTTAAGCTTACAAAAAGGATTTATTCAAGAGATACTGAGGTATCTTATGGAATTAAGGTCAGAAACTCATTGGAATCCAAATGCCAGAAGCCATTCCTCTCTGCTCTGTTCTTACATCACATTTGCTTCATTCTTCTCTTCTGCTAGTGACTGCCTTCTTTGCTTTGCAGTCCTGTGGTGGAACATGGCTTTGACATTCACAGAAAAGGAACTGAACTGGTCCAGTTTAGCTTATCTCTGACCCCTGGACAAGTCCTTATGGTCTAAGTATTATCTATGTGGGGTCAGAGAATTTTTGAACCACAGGGAATCAGAGAAAGAAGGAACACTAGAGAGCCCCTAGCTAGATTTCCTCCTTGGACAGATGGGGCATCTGAGGATGAGCATCAATAACTTGTTCAGAGATACCCATGAGCTAGTGAGCTAGAAGCAAGCTCCCTCCACACCTGGGAGCCTTCATGGCCCTTCAGCTCAGCTTAGCCCAAGGGAAATGGATTCAGAGTGGCTAGTGGCCTTTCCCAGAAAGCCAATGCCATTTTTCCCGGCTATAGCCTACTCAGTTGGATCTCACAGCTCTTTCTCTTTCCTCAGATGCATTCTTTACGCCTACTCAGCCAGAATCAACCATCACAGATCTTTCTGAGCATGAGTGACAACTTCAGGCCTGTGCAGCCTCTCAACAATCGCTGCATCCGCACCAATATCAACTTCAGTTTACAGGGGAAGGACTGTCCAAACAACCGAGCCCAGAAGCTGCAGTACAGAGGTGGGTGTAGGGGCTCAGAGAACAGAGGGCCCAGGCTGGAGCTTGGGCTTTCTGCTTAGACCTGTTCTTAAAGACCTAGCACTATTTCCCATTGTAGGATCCATGAAAGGAAGACCACCCCCAACCCCATTTGCATGGTCACTTCTTTTGGCCAAGCCTATATATGACACATGGATAAAGGTGAAAAAGCTTTAACAGTTCAATATATGTGGTATATATCTATATGGACATAGAAAGTTTAATATCCCATATATCAAAACTTCACACTCCCTCTGGTTCAGGCAATTCATTTTCTAGAAGGACACAGAAAGGCTGGTCTTCCCAAGATTATTTTTAATGTCAGAACAGTGAGAAACAAAGGAGCTTTTGGCTTTGCATCTCCTAGAAGGTGAGCAAATGCTCTGGGTGCCAGAATCCAAGGAGGTACTATGTGTAGACATATCTTTGTCCAGAGATTGTTGTTGCTGTTGTTGTTAGGCACTGTCGAATCAGGTCCTAGTCATAGTGACCCTATGTACAACAGAACAAAACACCCCCAACACTGTGCCATCCTCAGCACTATGTCAGTGTTTCTCTGCTCATAGGTTTTTTGATGGCTGATTGCTTCAGGATTGTTTGGGGAATGGACTACCAGATCCTTCTCCCATTTTATACAGTGCTGAGGATTGAAACCAGGGCCTCTGAAAGCATTCTACCAACTAAGCCAAACTCCAGCCCCTAGGTCCAGAGCTATGTTCCTAGAAGTGGTTATTAACGCTACTAATGTTGTTGTTCTTAGGTGCCATTGAGTTGGTATCTGACTCATAGTGACCCTATGTACAACAGGTGAAACACTATTGTCAGTGCTCCTCTGCTGTTCAAAGGGTTTCCAATGGCAGATTGATTTTGGGGAGTGGGTTGCCAGGTCCGTCTCCCAAGCCTACAACACCTGGTGTTCCCCGGCGATCTCCCATCCAAGTACTAAGCAGGCCAAACCCTGCTTAGCTTCTGAGATCTGACGGGATCAGATGCCACAGGGCTATGGCTACAGGCCATTGCTACTAAAGAGGATATTTAATACAAGTTTAGCCCCCTGTAACCCTCTGGTCCACACCAAGCTTTCTTTCCTTCCACATACTGACTAAATGTCTGTTGATTGTTGTGACAAGCCCTCGATATGGAAGGGAGACAGAGGCAGGACAGTGTCTTGGAGGTATTCTCTACTGGGAGTCAGGACACCCAAGTTCCAGGCCTCAATCTAACAAGCTGTGTGAACCTAATCAGGTCATTCACCCCACTCAACCTGGTCTCTTCCTGACAGTCCTTCTCCCCATCTACCTCATACTATTTTGAGGGACAAACAAGAGCCTCAATGGAGAAGCACTTTGTAACAATGACATGTTCCCCAAACACAGGGGCTGTAGTTATTACCAGACAGCTTTTAGAAGCAGTTACCACTGCTGCCCATGGCCCCCACTTCATCTCCCTTCCTTCTTACACTCTCCCATCTTCCTTTGCCCTCCTGGACATTAATAGAGTGCCCCTAAACTATTGATTTCTCCTGTCTTCCAGCCAGAACTACTAGACAAATACCCAACTCATTCATTGACCTTTATCTTTATTGCACATCTATTTATTGGGCACCTACTATGTGCCAGGCACTAAAGGTAGTAATAGTGATACAGTGGTAATGAAGACAGACATGGCCCAAACCATACAGAGCTTACAGTCTAGACTGGGAGTCGACACTTTTTTTGTGAAGGGACAGCAAACAAATATGTTAGTTCGTGGGCCATACATTCTCTGTCCTAATGATACAGCATGAAATGGGCCATAAGCAATACACAAATGAAGGGGTGTGCTTGTTCTCCAATAAAATTTTATTTACAAAAACAAATAAAATGCTGTGTTTGGGCTGTGGCTAAAATTTACCCATCCCTGGTCTTGACCAGTACCATCAACTAGAACTTTCTACATGATAGACACGATCTATATCTTCATTATCTGATAAAGCAGCTATTAGTCCTATATGGCTATTGAACATTTGATGTGTGAGTAGAATGATAACAACTAAATATTTTAAATTTTAATTCATTTAAATGTATGATAGCCACATGTGACTGGCTAATGGCTACCATATTGGCCAGCATAAGTCTAGAGGGTCATGGGGAAGGGAGTACTTAGGATACAAACAAGTAAGCAGGCACTTACAAAACAGCCCTTTCCCCTTCAGAGTAAGCCCCCAGAACTATATGCTCATTAATTCAGTTGTGCCTTGTTTTGTGTTCTCTGTGTGTGTGTGTGTGGCTTTTTTTTTTTCTTTCTCTTTTCTCTTTCCAGTAAATGAATGGCTCCTCAAGTAGGGAACTAAGCCAAGAAGAATCCCACCTCAGTGAAATGCTACAACTGTGAATTGACGTAACCTAGAATGTCCCCCTTCTTTCTTCTCTCTCCTTCCTTCCCCCAAGCCTCATTCACTCTTTGGATTGGCCCCTTCTTCATGAAAAGTGTCTGCAACATCATGGCAGAGGAATGCATCTCTTATACACACTCCCAGACACCCATGCACTCATACATACACACACACATACATGCAAACATACCTACACATATATACACTCATATGACCTCCATAATGGGAAGTCACGTTTCAGAAACAAAAGGCTCATTCATAAGAAGTCTCAGAAGAAAATCACCAGTTAACCTGATGACAATTTTGATACCGTTTTCCTGAACTCATAAATCTACCCAGTGAGACTTTTCAGCCTTTGTACATACAAAATTCTTCCAAAAGAGAGAGAAAAAAAACACAGCTCTGAAAGCGTCAAGTGGACTTTGCATCAGGTCATCTCCGAAAGTGTCCCAGGATCCTTTGAGGATTCTGGTGACAGGCGAACTTGGACAAAGTCAACCAAGAACACTTATTTCTAGATTATGATTCTTCTGTTTATTCAATTTAAAAAGAAAATAAAAAAAAGGACAGACATTGAAGAGCTACACATTGTATATATATATCACCGCAGACTATAAAAGAAATGGAATTATTTCCCTCTTTGTCACATATCTGTAGTAGGACTTGCCAAGATCAGAATTGATCCATTTGCTGTTTCTTGTTTTCCAAAGGTCATACATTGTGTTTGGTTATTGTTAACAGCTCAATAAATGTGTTTAATGCGTTAATTTCATTTTTCTGGCTTTGGTCTCTCCTCTTTCCTTACAGGCTAAGCCTTGGCTCCATGCAACCATGTTCTTTAATTTCACGTTTCTTCTCCATATTTTGTTCATTTGCAGCCAGTTTTACTAAGTTTGTGGCAATCAGGAATGCATTTGCTAAGCAAGTATAACTTTAATTCCATTCCACAGCTCCATCATTCATATGAGGTGAGCTTCAGCCTGACATAGCAGGCGACAAATTCCTTGCGTTTCAAAACTGCCATCCCCTCTGTGATGTTCCCATGAAGGAATGCACTTTGCCTTGTAAATTCCTGGGAAAGGGGTATCTTTTTCTCTCCAGGTGCAGTCAGATCTCACAAAGTACAAACGAATGCCTTTCTTTTCTTGTTTATAATGGTCACTCACTGTGTTTGGTTACTGTCAAAAAATCAATAAATGTGTTTAACAAGTTACCCAGTATCCACGTCTGAGTTTATTCAGAAAGAAGAAGCTCCCTGCTGAAGTCCCTGAGTCCTGCTGGGTCCACAGCAATTGCATCCAGCCAGAGGGGCAGTGGGAGCTGACAGAACAGCCCATCTGGCCAGTCCCAAAGCCAGGTAATTAATACCCTGTTGAGAAAACATACAGGGTTAGCTACTGGAAGGTAAAACTTAGATGTCCTATCAGTGGACAAATTAAAAAAAAAAAAAAGACTTTCATCTCTCCTTTCTGTCACAAGCTTCAACAAGAGAGAAGCACAGGCATGGAGACTGTGCAAATGGAAACAGTCACAAGTATATCAAAAACTTCGCCTAGTGACAAGGCATATTGACAATGAAAATTCAAGCAGCTGGTTATTTCATAGCTGAAATAATACACTTAACTGATTTTTCTTTTTCACTTTTTGCATCAGTGTTAGTTATAGCCCAGCCTTAGCCGTGAGGGCATCTAGGCCTATTTCTGAGCAATTGTATTTTTCCAGAAAACTAAATGTTTATAAAGGTTTGGGTAAGCATGTGGCAATTTTCTTTTCTGTGCCTTGCTGGTTCCTCTCTGAGTCTGAATCTTCCAAAGCCTGCAATGACAGACAGTGGCACAGAATAATGGTTGAAGAATATGAATAAGACATCAGCTTCATTTTGCCACTTGCTTGCTTTGTGACCCTAGGCAAGTTGCCTTCCTTTTCTGATGTGTATATTAGGGATGCTAATAACTGCCTCTCTGAGTTATGAGGCTTAAATGCTCTAAAGCTACTTAAAGCAGTTAGCAGAACACCTGTGTAGCTGCCCTCTGAATGGGACCCAAACAGCGCCTCTGTGGTCCACCTACTAGAAGTATCTGCCTCATAGCATGCCCCCTTTCACAGGGAGGTATTAGCATCAATCATAGCATGGAATATCAGGCCAAAAAAGAGCCACAGGTACTCAGCAGACAGGACCAAGGTAAATGCCTAAGGTGTATGGAGGAAGGAGCACAGGTAAAGAAAGAAAGGAGGATGGGGACTGGGCTCCTAGGCCTGTTTTGCTACCAGCCTCCTCTGTAACTTTAGGTAAGTCAACCCTCTCCCTGGAACTAAGTCCTTACCTATAACAATTTGGACAAGATGATCTCCAATGGACTTTCCACTCTACCATTCCCCAACTGGGTCTCATTCAGTTCTTCAATCCAAGGGGAAAAAAGGAAAACTCACAGTCATCCCTGGGGTCCCTGCCTGTGCATAGGCAGAATCTCACCTTAACTAAACAAAACTCAAAATGGAGTCAACTGGCCCCTGCCTCCCATCTTCCAGACTAGCCTTGAATGCTGCTTCTCCACACCCACTGGGGGTCCCAAACTATAAAACAGAAAGACAGGGAAGTCCCCCTCAAAGCACATGGGGGTAGTAAAAATTAACTAGATTAGTGCTTCTCTACAAAAGGGAGGGAGAGAGGGCGAGAGGAAGGAAGGGAGGGAGGGAGAGAAAGGAAAGAAGAAAGGGAAAAAAGGAAGGAAGGAGGAGAAGGAGAAGAAGGAGGAGGAAGAGGAAGAGAAGGGGAAGGAGAAGGAGGAGAAGGAGGAGAAAGAGGAGAAGGAGGAGAAGGAGAAGGAGAAGAAGAAGAAGAAGAAGAAGAAGAAGAAGAAGAAGAAGAAGAAAGAAGAAGAAGAAGAAGGAGAAGGAGAAGGAGAAGGAGGAGAAGGAGAAGGAGAAGAAGAAGAAGAAGAAGAAGAAGAAGAAGAAGAAGAAGAAGAAGAAGAAGAAGAAGAAGGAGGAGGAGGAGGAGGAGAAGGAGAAGAAGAAGGAAGAAAAGAAGA
>VMDO01010220.1:0-72788 GCA_007922755.1 Pedetes capensis | reverse complement strand
TTTTTTTTTTTTTTTTTTTTTTTTTTTTTTTTTTTTTTTTTTTTTTTTTTTTTTTTTTTTTTTTTTTTTTTTTTTTTTTTTTTTTTTTTTTTTTTTTTGTGTGTGTGTGTGTGTGTGTGTGTGTTCTGTTTTGTGGTTTTAGGGTGTTTTAGTTGTTGTTTTGGTTTGTTTTAGTTATTGTTTTTTGAGACAGAGTCTCCCTCTATAGCTGAGGTTGGCCTAGGGCTCACTATGTAGCCCAGTCTGGTCTCAAACTCACTTTGATCCCCCGGCCTCAGTCTCCCGAGTGCTGGGATTACAGGCATGCACCGCCATGCTCAGCTTCAGGGAATGGTACTTAGAAATCAATACCCAGATGCTAAATATGCTTGTTCCTACTGATGTGTCTTTGTTTCTAGTCCCTTTTATTGGTTATATAACACTACACACACACACATACACACACACACACAAGCAGGCACACACAGAGAAATAGAGACATATATATTAGGAAACATGAATTTGTACTGATAACTACAAATCCAATGAAACAAACACCCTTTTGTGTGTGTGTGTGTGTGTGTGTGTGTGTGTGTGTGTGTGGTACTGGGGGTTGATCCCGGGGCCTCACACCTGCATGCTTTGCAAGTGCTGGACCACTGACCTGCACCCCCAGCCCTTTTATTTTTTTCTTTGCTTTCTGAGACAGGGTCTTACTAAGTTATGCAGACTTCCTCTGGTCTCGAACTTGCAATCCTCCTGGCTCCGCCTCCCAAGCCGCTGGGATTACAGGCGTGCCCCACCACGCCCAGCTACAAACACCCTTTCTATATTCATAACTTCTTTACCCAGCAGTGAGAAATCTCGTTCTCATTAACCTCAAGCTCAAGAATATACAGAATGTAGTTTCAGAGTGGCTAGACTGTTGTTGTTGTTGTTGTTAGGTGCCATTGAGTCGTGTCCAACTCATAGCGACCCTTACAGGGTTTCCAATGGCTGATTGTTTCAGGATTGCCTTGGGAGTGGATTGCCACGTCCTTCTCCCATTTTTGTGGTGCTGGGAATCAAACTTGGGACCTCAGAGACTGCAGAGCGGCGCTCTACCAACTGAGCTAAATCCCAGCCTTGCTAGACTATAGCACTGCTAAAAATAAACCTAACTATAGTTCAGTTTGCTTACAGTTCCGTGTGTGTGTGTGTGTGTGTGTGTGTGTGTGTGTGTGTGTGTATTTGGGGGTTGAACCCAGGGCCTTGTACAAACTTTGCAAGTGGTCTACCACTGAACTTCAACCCTAGCCCAATTTTTATTTTTTATCTTGAGACAGAGTCTTGCTAAGTTCCACAGGCTGCCTCTGGCATGAACCTGTGATCCTCCAGCCTCTGCCTTCCCAGTCAGAGATTATAGGCATAAACTACCACACCAGCTGTAGGGCACTGCCTAGATAGGCAGTTCACCCCGGGGCCAATCTAGGCTCCCTTGGAGGACTGAGGCTTGTTCCCCAGGCAGTCACCTTTGCCTTACATACGGGAACTCAGGGTCCTGGAGCTCTCCAAGATGGCGCTGGCATCTATTCCCTTGCCTCACCCCTTCCACACCAGTTGGCTGTTTACAAACCCCAGAACAGCTCCTGATTGGAGCATTCTGGAACCACCCTCTGATTGGCTGAAACCCATATGGGGTGACTGCCTCTCATTGGTCCCCGGAGAGCCCCAGAAGAGTATATAAGGGTGGTACATGGAGCAATCTGGGTCCATTCCATCCACCAGGACAGAGGAGGAAGGAATAAAGAGCTGAAGAGCATTTGGAGTTGGTGTCTTCCTTGGGAAGAAAAGAAGCAAGGAGCCACAGTGGGCAGAAGTCTCTGAGCCTGCCTTTTTCAAGGCTTCTCAGAGCAGCAATGGGCGTAAGCCTCCTTTCCAGGCGGCACGGCTCCTGGGAGCCCAGCTCCCTCTCACCAGATGACGGGTCTTTGGCCGCCGGTTCCTGCTCATGGCCGCAGCAAGTCCAGCGGCAGGGCAACGCCCCACACCCAGCCATGTTTACAATTCTTTTAAGTAAAATTTATGCACATTGAAATGCACAAATCCTAAGTATAAAATCCAATGACTTCTGACAAATAGAAACACCCTTGTGGTCTATGCTTCTTCCAAGGTACAGGACATTCATTCTTTGTCTTTTCAGAAAGTCCTTCTTGTGTTTCTTCCTAGTCAATCCCCAAAACAGATATAACCAGTGTTCTAACATTTTGCCTAGTGTGTAGACATCAATCTGCTCCCTAGTTTTGAACCTGCATCTCCATTTTGTGCCTTACTCCACTCTCCCCTTCTGAGGCTCATTTCACCTCAGTGCCTGGCCTTAGATTTTATTTTACCTGCTCTTCTTTGTCTCGCCCAGATTTAATTTCCTGTTCTGCCTCCACATCCTCTTCTAATCTCAGGTGTTGCCATGAATCTGCCTCTCCTGACGGTGGTTTGGTTCCTGCACTTGGCTATTGCTTTGGACCCAGCCCCTCAGGATCTCTGGCCTGGAATGTGCTTCCAGGATAACACAATTTACCAGTGACAGCTTCAAAAAGGTCACAGCTCCTTGAGATGGGGCAATATTTCATTGTCTTGCTTGGTCTCTGCATTCTTGGCCCTGCCTGTTCTCCATTCCTAAATCTTTCTTCTTTACTCCAGTTGAGTGACAATCACAGTCCCTTGTTCCCAGTGACAGCCTGAGCCAGGAGTTGGTGAGGTTTCTCACAAGGGCACCCTGTGAGCATGACTGTAACAGCCAGGAACCACGTGGCTTGTGGGCATTTAGTAGATGTGAAACTATCTGCCCACCACCAAGACGTGGCATGTGGCCAGAGTTGGGGGAACAAGCAGAAAAGGTGGGTGGGCCCCCAACAGCCTATAAATGCTTATGAATAACACTCTTTCAAACACACTAAGCCTGGAAAGAACTCTATGGTAGAGAGTAAAAAAACCAAGGTGAGGCTAGGAAGTTACACCCACGTTAATATTTAGAAGACAGTGAGGTTGTGATAGCTTGTTTTTCAGCCTCTCATAAAAAGAGGTAGTGTAGTTCAGTCCCTAAAGCTTCTGAAAAGGCTCTTTGACACAGAGGCACTCCGCTCTGCTCTTCTTGCTTATTAGCAGCTTAGTTGCCTGTTCTGTCTGTGTCTTTTGTGTGGTTGGATTCCCTCCAAAAAGCCTAACAGCTCCTTGAGGTAGGTGACAGTGTTGTGCATTTTTCTGTTTCTCCACATCCCTGGCACCAGCTCCCTTTCAGGTAAACAAAGGTGTCTGGTGTACACTTACAGATTGAATTGGATCTTCTTAGTTGCCTCGATGAGGTCTGGTGTCTATTGTATTCAACTTCCTCATGCAGTTCCTGGCACAGAGTAGGTACTCAAACTGGCTGAACAATCTATAATTCCATTGAACTGTTGTTGAATCAAAGTGCCATCTCTTTCAGGAGTCTGCATTTTCAAAGAAGACAACAAGGAAGAGGCAATGTTTAATAACCCAAGTGGAACTGGCCAATGATGGAATAATGGGCCACAGGGATCCTGGGTGAGAAGGACACTTACAAGCAAGGAGCTCTTTGGTGCCGCACTATTTATGCTACATTACCTATGCTCCTCCCCCGAGGTCCCAGAATGCTGGCCTATAAAGAGATCACTGTATTCTTTTGCTCAACCTCTTTTGCTTTCTGCTTTTCCTGGCTTTTCTCTGCCTATTCAGTTTTCCTTTGTTTCCTTTGGTCTCTTGGCAAATTGGCGGGAGCACCTTCTCCTAAAGGGCCTCATGGACACTAGGCTCTTGCCAGGATCTCCTAGGGACAACCCCTCAAGCTTACTCCTTTTATGTCCTCTAGCAAGACTGTGGAGGCACCAGCAGGCAAGCAACCAGGGCCTTGAAACTGGGGTCTGAACACCTGTTGAAGACCTCAGGGTAAAGCTGACTAGGGAAGTGCTGCACAAAAAGCAGACAACATCTTCAGATGAGGATGGCTTTTCCTAAAGCATTGACATGAGACTCCCCATCATACTGAAACTCTTCTCTTGATTTCCCCCCTGCTGATTTTTCTTAGCAGGATTAGACTAGTAATTAGGCTTCTAGATACTTACTTTCACTCTCTATTTTAATCACATTATGGGATGCTATATTATTTACCAACTGAACAAGAAGGAGTCTGTGCAGTTGCCAATACTTTTTGTTGTGTGTGGATAAGAACATAGGATATAGTACAGATTGTTACAAGAAAGCTAACAAGCCATCTGGTTAAAATGGACAGATTTCTCATCTGGCTCATTCTTTGCTCATTTGGTTTTGGTTGGTTTATGGGGACCCTGGCTAAGGAGCATGCTCCAAACTCTTTGTACTATCCTCTTAATAGTCATACTAACAGTCTCTGGTGCACTGTGTCCTGAGTCTTAAATGTCTACATGTCATATCTGCTAGATGCTGAATGGGGTCTCTCTTCCACTGCAATGACAAAAACTCAAGTGTACGATTATGAGGACACTATTACTTATGGTGCCTGCAGCCATACCACTATGGTATCTGATCCCATCAGATCTCAGAAGCTAAGCAGGGTCAGGCCTGGTTAGTACTTGGATGGGAGACTGCCTGGGAACACCAGGTGCTGTAGGCTTGGGAGAAGGACCCGGCAACCCCTCCCAAAAAACAATCAGCCATTGAAAATCCTATGCATAGCAGAGAAGCACAATGTTTCACCTGTTGTATGTAGGATCACTATGGGTCGGGCACTGACTTGATAGCACCTAACAACAACAACAGCATACTTATGGTTGATATATCAAGACTGGGAATCCAAGATGATGGTGACTGAGAGTGGAGTTGATACCCTAAGTTCTAATCATTCTCACTCCATGGGAGCATTACCAAAAGGGGGAATTGTTAAACATTGTGGGAGGACATAAACTTGGACTGGGCACCTTCACTGGGCCCAAAAGACTAACACAGCAACTGATTGGCTGGTTACTGGGGGCTTTGCAGCCAATTTACTAAGATGTAAACAACTAGTTAAGCTGTAACAAATTGGTTGATGGATTAGGCTGTAGCCAATTAAGTTGTTTTCTACAACTCACTTCTGTTTTTCTATAAATGCTGTCTGATCATTTTGTAGGTTGGACTTCTCAGAACCTGTTCTGGTTCTGGGGACTGCTCAGTCACTGATTCATTTGTGTTCTGCTTTTCCTCAGATAAACTTTACTAAATTTAATGGGATGGAGGAACTTTCCTTTTAACTCTTTCTGTGTGTATGGTATATATACACGGACCAAATGTCTTTGGCATATGGACAGAGATGGCCCTTGATCCAATATATTGTATTTTTTTCCTTTAAGGTTTTTCCAGCACCCCAGTCTTACAAGAAGCAGTAAGAGGAAATGAGGAGCAGGTGTGCTCTGGGAAGCAGGAAGTCTGGTTCCATTTACAATTTCACTAGGATCAGCCTTGGCCTTTTGAGCAGCTTTAGCTGGATGCTCCGTGGCTCACCTCTCTCCTGTTGGGAAGCACCATCTGCACCTTTGGATTGATAGTGTTAGGTGTCTTGATTTTTCCTGCAACATAGCACTAGTGCTATTCATTGTTAAAAATGGGACAGGCAGTTGCCGATTGGTTGAGATGTTTGCTGCATTTGTCCTATCCCACTTGAATGCTTTTTTCTTCCTAACTTTGGGGACCAACAGAAAGAGCATATGTTTGTTTTTTAGTGGCAGAGGATGAACTATGTGTCAGTGTTCCTGAAATGTTTTCTTGCACTCACAGATGTGAAGACAGATGTTTATCTGCCCTCTTGACCCTTCAGAAACTTCTCAGGGAATGATGGTGTGGGCTCTAGTCAGAGAAGAATAATAAACAAATCTCCTTTAATTAGAGATGAGCTAAGTTTCGGAAGCCTGCATCCAATCCCATCAGATCTCAGAAGCTAAGCAGGGTCAGGCCTGGTTAGTACTTGCATTGGAGATCACCTGGGAATTCCAGGGGCTGTAGGCTTGGGAAAAGGACCTGGAAGCCCACTCCCAAAAACCAATCAGCCACTGAAAACCCTATGAATAGCAGAGAAGCACTGACAATAGTGTTTCACTTGTTGTACATAGGGTCACTATGAGTTGGACACTGACTCAATGACACCTAACAACAACAACAGGTTTGGGAAGTAGTATAGTTTTCTCATATAAGAAATTAGACAAATCAGGACTTAAAAAAAGAAAACTTTTTTGAAGTATAATATATGTGCAGAGATGTGCATATATCAGAAGTGTTGAACATTGTAAATTTTATACAAAGTGAACATTCCTATGTTACCCAGGCAGCCACTACCTAGATGGAGTGGTAGAATATTAGTAGTACCCTAGAAGACCCTTCAACCCCTAGCTACTAGTCTTGTGAGTATAACCACTAACTTGATTTCCAATACCTTATATTCACTTTGCCTTTTCCTGAATTTTGTGAAGGTTATTTAGATTATGTGTTGATCTTGTTCGTCCTCATTACTATATGGTATTCCACTATAAATGTACCACAATTATCCATTCTGTGTTGATGGAATTTGGGGTTGTTTTGTTTTTAATGTTACAAATCATGATGTTACAAATAATCTTGGTGTACATGCCTTTGGCTGCTTGCACGCGTGCATTCTGTTGGGCATATTCCTAGAAGTGGAATTTCCAGGTCAGAGTATATGCATTACATTCAGCTTTAATGGATGCTGCAAGTAGTAGTGTATGAGAGTTGTTGTATGAGAGTTAGGAACGTATTTTTGATAAGGGAAGAACACAGAGCTAACATCAGGCACCAGACTTGTGGTTACCTTCTTGGTAACCTGTAAGCGTGGCTTACAGGGAAAGCATGGCTTACAGGGAAAGCACTTACCCTAGGTATTTCTTCAACTATAAGTTGGAAATAATTAATACCTGCTCTGGTTTGGTGGGGTGGGAAAGCCCTAAGCAAAGATTCTTGTGGCACAACTGTAAGTTGTTGTAAACTGTCATTAAAATGGAAGCAGAGGAGGGAGCCTTATAATTATTAATGAAGACTAAAGAATAACTATACTGATGTGAGTTTCCATTCCTAATTAAGAATCCTGATTAAATCTGACTGCTCTGCTAAGCAGAGTTGAACTGCCAGCAGGGCCTACAGTTTTTTCTCAAAACAGGTACCATAAGCAACTTCCCAAACATGTCCTCAGTATTTTGTGAGAAGTTTCCTCAACTGCCTGGAGGTCCACGTGTTTTCTCATTTTTCTCCTTTAAGTCACCAAATTTCCAAGCCTTATTCTCCCCCCCACCCCCCTAATTAGCCTTAGTTTGCCTAATCTGGAAAAACCATCTGGTTGGGGTTGGCCTGCTTAGACCAACGGGGACACACCAGGAAACCCAAAGGACAAAATTGTTCCATGTCTTCTTGCCTTGTTGAACATAAAGCCTGGTCCCACAGGGAAACTAAAAGTTCACAAGCATTTATCATACCAAAAATTGTGCTAAGCTAAATCAAGGGCTGTAAAAAATAATTTCTAGCAGTGTCAAAATCTCTTCCATCCTGTTGATGCTATGTGAAGTTACATAAGTGGGAGGCAGCGCCCTCTTCTGGCCAATGGTACATTTGCATCGCTGTGGCCAACTCATGGAACTGGTTTTTCACTTGGGGCAGGTCCATCTTGCAACAGGTTATCAGTCGTCAGTAAATTAGTTTTGGGGTTCCACTTGCTCTTTCTTCCACAAACAAGAAAAGTAAAACCTGTGATAGATAATTTTATGTGTCAACATACCTAGACAATGGTGTCCAGTTGTTTGTTCAAACACTTCTAACAGTTGCTGTGAAAGTGTTTTTTTTTTTTTGTTTTTGGCTAGATAACCCCCCTGCTTTCACTCCACCTCCACACACCCCTACCCCCACCTCCCAAAAATAGTATCATTTACCAACTTTATATTTGACAAGTTCTGTCAAGGTCAGTCACAATTATATAAAAAGTGAAGCAAAGAGGACCTCGGCCACAGTCTGACTATAAAATGGGAATTTCAAAATCCCAGCAGTAGCTAGGCACCGTGGCTAGTGTCTGTAATCCCAGCAACTCGGGAGGCTGAGGCAGGAAGATTGCAGGTTTGAGGCCAGAGGCAGCCTGCATAACTTGGTGAGACCCTATCTCAAGGTAAAAAGTTTTAAAACTGGGCTAGAAGTGAAGTCCAGTGGTAGGACACTGGCAAAGTATGTGTGAGGCCCTGGGTTCAACCCCCAAGTACCACAATACTACTACTACTAATAATAATAATAACAAATAATCATCCCACCAGTGTACAAAAGAAGAAAATGTAGGCAGGACAGGAAAGGCTGCATTTTCAAGGGAGATTCAGAGTTATTTTTTCTGATTAGGTGAAGTACGTGTTCTCTTATTCCTTATTTTACCCATGTGATGACCAGAGAGTTTTGTTTGTTAAACTGTTTTAAAGTGGATACAGCTAATGTATTGGAATGTGAAATAGTCCAAAAAGAAACTGTACGTGGTGGTCGAGGACAAGGAAGAAACTTTAATAAAATTCTAGGCCCTGGCCTTCGGTTGTGATTCTCCCCTTGAGAAGCAGAGAAGACTCCTGTGCTAATGTATGAGCCTGTAAATGGGGATGGGCTGGTGTAATGAGTTTTTAATTAGGCGGGACTGGGGCTTGACCCAACCGTACTGTGGGGGGTTGGGGGGATGTGGGGGACCTCACTACCAGAGATGGCCCAGATAAATAGTCCCACAAACCTTCCCAGTTCTCAGCACAGCCCAGGTCTCTAGCCTGGTGACAGGCTTCCCAGCATGCCTCAGGCTTGCCTTCCCTTCTCATCATGCCCAGCCTCTCTTGCATCCTGGTCCCTGTTACCTGACATTATAGCCTTTACCAATATCCTTTCCTTGTTTTATTCTCCCTCCTTTGTCATGTGCCTACAGAGATGAAATGCTGACCACTAATGTTCCAGAAATCCAGAGAACCAACTTAGGGAGTGCAGTGCTGTCTCTCAGGGCCATGGGAATCAATGACCTGCTGTCTTTGACTTCATGAATGCCTCCAGTGGAAACATTGATTGTGGGCATAGGGCAGCTGCCCACGCTGGGCGCCCTGGACACCGAGGACCTGCTCGCTCATCTCAGCTGCAGGTTGACTGAGTTCCCTCGGGAGCCAATGCTGTGCAAAATGCTTATCATGTCTGTCCATCTGGGCTGCAGTGAGGAAGTGCTGAGCCTCGTGGCCATGCTGTGTGCAGAATGCCTTCTACAGGCCCAAGGACACACAGGCCCTCAGGATCCGGAGAAGGCCGAATCCCAGCAGGCTGAAGGGGACCATCGCACCTTGCTGGCCGTGAGCAACTCCTGAAAGAACCGCAAATTCTCCAAGCCGTGGTGTTAGGGGAACTTCCGCAGGCGCGTTCCCTGCATCAGGCACAGGACATTCACAAGTGGATGTTAGGCATAACGGCCAGACACAAGTTAGATGAGGCCTCCTGTGGCAAGTCCATCGTCCGAGTGCAGAAGGCCATCTGCAGTGGGTTCTTCTGTATGCTGCCAAGAAAGCTGTTGAGGAGGGTCACTGGACACTGACAGACCATCGGTCAACATCATGCTTTACATGACTTACTTCATTTAAACCTTATAACCTTAATGGAGTTAGTTATTACTGCAGTCCTTGTTTTATAGCTAAATAAGTGAAGGCACTGACAGGTTAAGCAACTCATTCAATGCGCTATCTCTTGTAGGCAGTGGAGCCAGATTTAAACATAGCTGGTTAGGTTCCAGAACCTTTGCTCATTGTTTTTCTCATTTTTCTCCATTCTCCCTAGTATCATAGTGAAAAATGTCATCCCCATTGTCTCCTGTGTTTGTGGGGCTATCTTTATTCTGTGATTCTCTTCATACTGGCCCAACACGATGCCTTATAGAATGGAATGTTTTACAATCCCCTTTCATTTATGTAGTGCCAGGTTTGACATATTGGTTTGTGATCCATTTTGCTCTCTCACAAAAATATCTCTTGAAGCCATTGTCAAATAGGACATTAGGCTGAATGGACCACTGGAAGACCCTGTAAGCTCTTGGTTTCTTAATGACAACCATCTGCTTCCTAAAATAATTGAGATTTTCAGCAGTTAGCCAAAAAAGACAAAAACCATGCTAATCATGGCCTCAGGCTACTGTTCCATGTCTCAGGACTCAGTCAGTGCTGAAGTTATGCCTATCTATCTTTGTCAGACTTTGAGAAAATCAGGGTTTCTTTTCAATATTAAGTGTGCAGACCCCTTATGATTTTTTAAAAAACACATCAATTATACACATAAATGAGTGTCACGTATCTTTGTTGGTTGTTGTTAGGTGCCGTTGAGTCGAGTCCGACTCATAGCGACCCTCATAGGGTTTTCAATGGCTGATTATTTCGGGATTGCCTTGGGAGTGGATTGCCAGGTCCTTCTCCCATTTTTGCAGTGCTGGGAATCGAACTCAGGACCTCAGAGACTGCAGCGCAGTGCTCTACCAACTGAGCTAAATCCCAGCCCGTCAGGTATCTTTGGAGTTAAATAATAGAATGAAAGTGCATGCATAGGCACCATCCTTCTAGGTAGCATATGACCAGAGCCTGTCAAGTCCTTGATGGACTCCTCCCCAGCTGTATCCCTCTGCCACCCCACCCCTGGTGATACTAATAAGCTTTTTGTGATACACAGAAAATGAATTGTATGAAAGGGATCATTTTTCTGATGAATCAGATGTGATTCCCAAGTACTTTATTATGAAAGATGCTGGTATCAAATGGATATTCAAACTGGGAGTGCCGACATTTGTTTGTGTGTTTATTTGTTTGAGACAGGATCTCATTATGGAGCCCAGGCTGGCCTTGAACTCATGACCCTCCTGCCTCTGCCTCCCAAGAGCTGGGATTACAGGCATGTTATCATCATACCCAGCCTAACTTTGGAGGATTTTGAGGTCTCACTTTGTAAGCAAACTGATGTCAATGAGCTGCTTCTAACTTCACAACCTCTGGGCTGCAGTCTGACAGAGTGCTGAGAACAGATGTGTCACTACGCTGTGGTCTATGTGCAGAATTAACTTTTGCCTTCCCTCAGTGTTCAGACGAGTGGATGCGGCAGATGGAGAAGAGTAGGACGCTAAGGGCACATGAAGAGACAACTGGATATTAAGCCCGAAGCAAAGACAAACTGTTGCCTGTAATGTGCAGAACTTTGCTGGGTGACTATGTGAGAGGTGTTGGTCAGGGCAATAGATATTCGACTCCAGCAGGTTGAAGACTGTGATACTAGTGTGATAACCCCAGAGGCATTTAATCCTCACAGGAGGACCACAAGTTCTAGTACTCAAAAATGTGCCCCAATACCAAGATGTTGACAACTATTATTCTGGCTAACAGATATTTCTGAAATGGTTTAATGAGTTTTTTGCATTTATTCCCTACATTTAAAATACCGCATGGAATAATAACGTCATTGTCCCCTCTCCCTCCTCTCTTACTGTGAGTTAGAAAAACACACAGGGCTGGAGGAAACGGAAATGCAATTCTACACAGATTTGGTAATGTTTGTGTGCAGCAGCCACTGAGACCTAGGAAAATTGGACATAATTTTAGGAGCTACTCAGTTTGTGAGGGAATGAAGTTGAGAAAAAACTTAGAGTTATAAGGGAAATTGCATTCTGATTTGAGAGAAAAAAGATTCAACTGAAGCCATGAAGTAAATTCTTGGAGGGATGCCCAGACAGTTGTAAATCTCATTCCTATCTTCCCTTCTTTAACTTCTTTCTCCTAAAAAGGCATGGCTTCCGGTTCTAGGATTAGAATGTGCTCTCTACCTGCCATTGGGAGTTACTGAAGATCATATGGCTACAATTAAGTGACTGGGATATTTTTCTTCCCCTTTATTATAGGCAGAATGAGTTGCACCCTAAATAGTATATTGAATAGTACATTGAATTGAAGGTTAGCTTCTATGCTAAAACATGTTTTTAGGATAATCTTTTTTCTATCAGGGACAAAAATGCAGAAAATCTTCACTAGTAGTTTTTGTGTGTGTGTGCACTATATTTTGTATCACTTATTCTTACAACCAGGGCACTTGAGAATGCAAAGGGAGTGTTATTGATAATTATGGCTGGAGAACATAAGCCAGAATTATTCTAAGCAAAGTGGAATGTGTGAGTTTAGAGTGCAAACTTGGTATTAGACACTTAATCCATAAGCGTGCCAATCTGATTTTTAAAAAGAATACTAATATAGGTATACACTATATTAGATAGACATTATTTGGTTATGCTAAGATATCAAATATATCTCTTTGGCTAGAGGGAAGAATGCTCCATTTTTAATACTCATGTTTCTGCGAGCATAATTATTTGTTTTTCAGATAAGGTAAATGAGCACTGGAAGCTGGTCAATAGCCCCAAGTCACACTTCACAACTGAATTCAAAGCTCAAAATAAGCTGGACAATGTGGTGCACATCTGTAACTCCAGCCACTTGGGAGGCTAAGGCAGAAGGATCACAGGTTTGAGGTCAGAGGCAACCTGTGTAATTCAGAATAAAGAAAGGGCTAGGGGTGCAGCTCAGTGGTGGAGCACTTGCTAGCATGTGGGAGGCCATGGACTCAACCCCAGTACTGGGGGGGGGGGCGGAGAGACTCAGAATAAACACTCTGCTCTGTGTATCCACAGCAATTGTGTTGTTCACTGACTCCTCATGGGCTGCCTTCTAGAACTTGATTAGATTTCCATTACAGACCCACCAGAAGTGAGGATTTCTAACTACCTTTCAGATGAGAAGTCTTGTGAAACGTAAGTGAGTTTTCCTAGTTCACATTAATCGTCTTCATCTGCCTCTATAAAAAGCCCAAGTAAATCCTAATCATGAGTTACATAGTGGTTTTTTTTTTTCATTTTTATTTCAAAACTGAGGAATTCTAATTCTTCTGATGGTCTATGAAATTAATTTGATTTCAGGTGAGACAACACTGAAAATAAAGTTATGTTGTAATGTTGGTGCCTTAAATTTCTTTTTCTGCATGATCCACTGCCTTGTGGTAGAAAGATAGAAAAATGAAATAAAGTGTGTTTCTTTCCATGGTAGGTTTTTATGTGATGGTGAAAAATTTATTTAGATTTTTGCTTAAATTTTCATGAAGGTTTTTAAAAATATGGTCATTAATTTAAATAAAATACCACAGTATGTGAATTATAAAAATCCTATACTAAAAAAAGCAAAAGCAAAACAAAACAAAACAAAACAAAAACCAACCACCCTCCCCCATAGTAATCTTTGTAACAGTGATTATTTTAATAAGCCTAAAGCAACACATTTCCCTTCTTTTTTGGAGCTATGAGTTGGTAATACACTTTGTTTTATTTTATTTTTTTACTTTTTATTAATAAATGTTAGTGGGGTACAGAGGAGTAAGGCTTTTGCTATTTCCCTTATGCACCCAATACATCATTTTGTTACAATTACATCAACTTACATAATTTATGAGACCCTCTAATATGTGGTAAAAATCATGCAATTAAGAGTTATATTCCTTTTTTTTATGTATTCATGGAGTTGCACCATGTAACTTGAGACTGTCCTCTTCTCTTTTGAACCCTCTGTATTATTTCCCCACCCCTTCCCCACTTCTACAATCTTTGACCTCTCCACTAGACCCTCTCACTTCTTTCTTCTCTACTTATATTTTCCCTTCTTAGATAAGCCTGATTATTTTTTCATATATATATATATATATATATATATATATATATATACTATATATGCTATATATATAGTGTATATATATTATATATATATAGTGTATATATATATATATATATAGTGTGTATATATATATATATAGTGTATATGTATATATATATATATATATGATTTTTTTCTTTCTATTGCTTTCTGCACTGTTTAGGTCCTTTTTTCAGACAATCCTTACCTATACCTATGTCTTGAAATGTTTCTCTTATTTTTCCTTTAGCAGTTTCAAAGTTTTAGATCTTACATTAAGGTATTTGATCCATTTGGAACTGGTTTTTGTACAACTGAGAGAGGGGGGAATCTAGTTTCAGTCTTCCACGTGAGGATATCCAGTTCTTCTGAGCGCTGTTTGTTGAAGAGGCTGTCTTTCTCCAGTTTATATTTTTGGTACCCTTGTCAAACATCAGGTGGGGTTATTTCTGGACCCTCTATTCTATTCCGTTTGGTCTACATGTTTGTTTTTGTGCCAGTATAATGCTCTTTTGTTACTATGGCTCTGTAATATAATTTGAAATCAGGTATTGTGATGCCTCCCGGATTGCTCTTTCTGCTCAGGATTGCTTTAGCAATTTGGATTTTTGGCCTTCCATGTGAATTTTAGGACTTTTTTCTCTTTCTGTGAAGAATACCATTGGCATTTTGATGGAGATAGCATTAAATCTGGAGATTAGTTTTAATAATATAGCCATTTTTAGCTGGGTGTGGTGGTGCACACCTGTAATCCCAGTGGCTCGGGAGGGGGAGGCAGGAGGCAGGAGTTCAAGACTAGAGGGAGTCTGCATAATTGAATGAGACCCTGTCTCAAAAAGTAAAAAAATCGGCTGAGGGTGCAGCTCAGTGGTCCAGCACTTGCAAAGCATGCAAGCACAAGGCCCTGGGTTCAACCCCCAGTACAGCAAATAAATTAATAATAATAATAATAATAATAATAATAATAATATAGCCATTTTCACAATATTTATTCTTCTGGTCCATGACCATGGGAAGTCTTTCTATCTTTTAGTGTCTTCTTCAATTTTCTTCTTCAGTGTTTTAAAGTTTTCATTGTAGAGGTCTTTCACTTCTTTAGTTAGGTTTATTCCTAGGTATTTTATTCTTTTTGAAGCTATTGTGAATGGAATTGTCCTCCTGATTTCTTTCTCCTCCTGGTAACTATTGGTATATAGAAAAGCTTCTGATTTTTGTATGTTGATTTTGTATCCTGCTACTTGGCTGAAAGTGTTTGCAAGCTCTAAGAATTTTCTGGTGGAGTCTTTAGGGTCTTTTAAGTATAAGATCATATCATCTGCAAGTGGGAACAATTTGACTTCTTTTTCTATTTGAATCTCTTTTCTTTCTTCCTCTTGCCTTACTGCTGTGGCTGAGTTCAATTACTATATTGAGTAGCAGTGGAGAGAGTGGACATCCTTGTCTCCTTCCTGATTTTAGAGGAAATAAATTTCAGATTTTCCTCATTTAGTATGAAGTTGGCTATAGGTTTTTCATTTATTACCTTTATTATGTTGAGGTATGTTCCTTTAACTCCTAGTTTCTTAATGGCTCTTGTCATGAAAGGATGTTAAATTTTGTCACAGTCCCTTTCTGCATCTATTGAGATAATCATGTGACTTCTGTCTCTGAGTTAATTTATGTGCTGTATTACATTTATTGCGTTGTGTATGTTGAACCACCCTTTCATCTTTGGAATGAAACCAACTTGATCATAGTGTTTGATCTTTATAATGTTTTGTTGAATTCAGTTTGCAAGTATTTTTATTAAAGACTTTTGTGTCTGTGTTCATCAGAGAAATTGGTCTGTAGTTGTCTCTTTTTGTTGTATCCTTATCTGGTTTTGGTATCAGGGTAATACTGGTTTCATAGAATGAGTTTTGTAGTGTTTGTTTCAGTTCTATTTTATGGAATAATTTGGGGAGCAAGGTGTTAATTTTTCTTTAAAGGTCTTCTAAAATTCAGCAGTGAATCCATCTGATCCTGGGCTTTTCTTTGTTGGAAGGTTTTTTAGTACTGCTTTGATCTTGCTGCTCATTTTGTTGTTGTTGTTAGGTGCCATTGAGTCAGGTCCAACTCATAGCAACCCCATGTACACAGAATGAAACACTATCCAATACCATGACATGCCGGACACTATTGTCAGTGCTTCTCGGCTATTCACAGGATTTCCAATGACTGTTTCAGGAGTGGGCTGCTGGGTCCTTTTCCCAAGCACACAGCACCCAGTATTCTCAGGCAATCTCCCATTCAAGTACTAACCAGGCCTGGCCCTGCTTAGCTTCCAATATCTGATGAGATTCAATGCTAAGATGGTATGGCTGTAGACACTACTCATTTTCAGTCTAAGTTGTTTATATCTTCTTGATTTAATTTTAGTAGGGCATATGCATTAGTCCATTCTTTTTTTTTTTTTTTGCGGTACTGGGGATTAAACCCAGGGCCTCACACTTGCATGCTCTGCAAGTGCTGGACCACTGAGCTGCACCCCCAGCCCATTTTTTTACTTTTTGAGACAGGGTCCCACTAAGTTACGCAGACTGCCTCTGGTCTCGAACTTGCAATCCTCCTGCCTCCACCTCCCGAGCTGCTGGGATTACAGGCATGTGCCACCACACCCAACGAGTCTGTATCTTTTAATTGGAGAGTTAACACCATTTATATTTACTTTTTATTGAAAGGAGTTTACTGATTCTTGTAATTGGGGTGGGTGTGTTCCTCATCAGTTCACATACTATTCATTCTTTCTCCCTTATTCATATTTGGGGATTGCTGGTTTTTTTTTTTTTTTTTTTTGGTTGTTAGACATGACTGATTCTTCACTATTTCACACTAGTTCATCTGTCCTTCTCATGGTGTTTACTCCTTCCTGTCCTCTTGTGATTGAAATTTTCTTCCTCCTGCTAAAGGATTCCCTTAAGAATCTTCTGTAATACTGGCTTGATGGTCCTGAATTGCTTTAATGTGTGCTTGTCTTGGAAGTCTTTATTTCTCCATTGATTTTAAAAAATAACTTTGCTGAATATAATAATCTTGGTTGGCAGTTATTTACTCTCAGGGCTTGAAATATATCATTCTATGCTTTCCTGGATTTGTGCTGAGAGATGTGATGTTATTCTGATGGGTTTGCCTTTCTAAGTGAGTTGGTGTTTCTGTCTTACAGTTTTTATGTTGTATCTTTGTTCTATGTTGTTGTTGTCACTGTATAGTTTTGCCATTTTAACTATAATGTGTTGTGCAAAGGTTCTTCTGTGGTCATGTCTATCTGGGATTCTAAATGCATCTTGTGTTTGGACGTCCATTTCTTTCCCCAGATTTGGGAATTTTTCTGGTATAATTTTGTTGAATAGGTTTTTTGTGCTTTTTGTCTCAGCTAATAGGCTTTCTGTGTTTTTATCTCAGCTAATTCTATATCCAAGATTATTAGATTTGGTCTTCTGATCATATCTGAGGGTTCTTGGAAGTTTCGGTCATGTTCTTTCATTTTTTTCTCTCTGTTGATATCTGCATGTAGTATTTCCTCAGCTTTTTCTTCCATTCCTGATAGTCCATCTTCTGCTTGCTCTAGTCTACTCACGGTGGTGCTTTCCACTGTGTTTTTGAATTTGATTTATTGAGTTCTTCATTTTCAACATTTTTCTTTAAAAATCTCAATTTCCTTGTTGTATTTCTCATTTTGCTGAGTTTGTCTTTTATATTGGTAATGCTCTGACCCAGGTCCTTTATTGATTTCCTTGTTTGTGTTCTGCTTGTTTGTATTCCCTCTGAAGCCACTGATCATTTTTGCATGTACATTTTTATATTCTTTGACATTTCAACTATATCAGTATCTTTGGATTCAGTAGTTAAATAACTATGGTCTTTTGGAGGAGACATGTTGCCTTATTTTTTCATGTTTCTTGTGTTTCTGTTTTGTGATTTGTACATTTGTTGAGATGGATATCTTTTCTCATTTTTTGTGGGGACTTTTTTTTAGTGAACAGCTTCCTCTTGCAATCTTAAGTCCCAGTAACATCCCAGAGGAGAAGACAAATCACTATAACAAGTACAATACCCAACCATATAGAAATATAGTTGAAATCAGTTAGTGCCAAATACTACACTACCAAGGCCTAGAGTACAGAAAGTAATGATGATAACATGGAGTAAGCTATGAAGTTATAAATTATTTAGTGTGAGGTTAAAGACAGTAATTGCCTGAAATAAAAAGGGACAGGTAGAGATAGGGTAGAGAAAGAAAGAAAGTGTGAAGTAAAAGAAAAGATAAAGATGATCCAAAAAGGAAATGAATGTTAGGAAGAGGGAAAGAAAAGAACAAAATATATATTTTTAAAAATTGCACAATGAAGAAAAAAATTTATAGACTAAATTAGGTAACCATAAGAAGAGCACTAAGAAGTAAAAATCCTAAGAGATTTCTTTTTAAAAAGAGAGTAAAACTGATACTAAACATATAGTAAGTAGAAAAAGAGAGATACATAGGCAGCAAAAGATAAAAAACTTAAAAAGATAAAAATTACTTTAGAAAAAAGTGAAATGAGGAAAACAAAATTAACAACAAAAAGAAGGGGGAAAAGGGAAGAGAGAGCCAAATACTATAGTATATTTACACCTGCAATTACAGTGCCTCAGGAGGCTGGGGCAGGATGATGTTGAGCCTAAGGCGGGAGGCTGCCTGCAGAACTCAATGAGACCCTCTTGCAAAACAAAAATAAGACAAGCCCTAGGCCCAATCTCCAGTACAGCAGGGGAAAAGAAAAAAGCACTGAAGCAGCTTCTTTCTGTGTTTACTATTGGAGTCTGATAGGTGGAGTGTGGTCAGTTGGAGGATTTTTATCTGACCTTATTCAGAGTTGACAGTCTCCTAAATTCCCCTCAGGATATGGAATCCTCTCCTCTCTCTCGGGTATAGGACTACCATCCACCTTGCCCAAGCCTCCTACTCTTTGAACCTCTCAGCTTGTTGGTGTCCCACCTTCTCCCTCTCTGTAACTGCTTGCACAAGCTGTATTGCATGCTGGGGTTGTGTCAGGTTACCCCCAGGCTCTCTGAGCACTGATTATTGTTTTCAGACTCCTAGAGTAGCTCAATCTCACACAATAGGTTCCCTCTCAAGATGGTGCCTGGTAATGGAGCATCATTGGAGTGTGGCCAAATGAATCTCTTCTCTAATGCTGACCCCCTGTCCCTCCAGTCTAGGAAGAGCCATTGTCTCACCAAATCTGAATGGATCCAAAGGCTTCACGGACTGTGCATTTACCCTGTGGGACTGCCAGTCTGCCTACCAGGGCTGTCCAGCTTACCTTTTTAGGCAAGGGTTCTGGTTCTCCCCAACTAGGAGCTGGAGATCTGTCCTGCTTACTCTCTCTTGTGCCTTTTTGATTTCTGCTTTTCCCAATCTCTCTTCGAAATAGAATCTACTTCTTATACTGACTCTTTTGTTTTACCATGTCACACGGAGGCTGCCTGTAATCCTTCATTTTACACTGTTGTTGTAGTTGTTAGGTGCCGTTGAGTCAGTGTCTGACTCATAGGGATCCTACCTACAACAGGCAAAACACTGTCAGTGCTTCTCTGCTATTCATAGGGTTTTCAATGGCTGATTGAATTTTGGGAGTGGGTTGCTAGGTCCTTCTCCTAAGCCTACAGCACCTGGTGTTCCCAGGTGGTCTCCCATTCAAGTACTAACCAGGCCCTACCCTGCTTAGCTTCCCAGATCTGACGGGATCGGATGCCACAGTGCTATGGCTGCAGGCTCCCATTTTACACTAGAACCAGCAAAATTAATTGCCTTTTTACTTAAGTGACACTAACACCAAGTATGGCTACTGTTGTTAGGTGCTGTCGATAGCAAACCTATGTACAACAGAAACAAAACACTCCCCAACACTGTCATGCCTGACACTATTGTCAGTGTTTCCCTGCTATTCATAGGGTTTTCAATGGCTGATTGTTTTGGGAATGGGTTGCCAGGTCTTTCTCCCAAGCCTACAGCACCTGGTGTGCCCAGGTCTCCCATCTAGGACTAACCAGGCCTGGCCCTGCTTAGCTTCCAAAATCAGATGGGATCAGAAGTCAGGGAAGGTCATATAAGGCAGATATAAGTATGGCTTAGGATCCTGGATGTCCTGTGACTCTATTCTACTTGGGAACTTGTGACTAATTTGGGAAAACGTTAAGTAGGAGTCATGGTGCTGTATGAGAACAGTTTTTTCAAAACTGCAGTGGTTTGGGGTGGGAGGGGGGAATATTTTGTCAGTAAGGAATGTATATAAAATGGGAGAGTGGAGTTGCTCTAGTGAAAGTAGCTGGATGAGAGACCAAGCTGTACTCATTTGATCCCCTCCTCAGTTCTGGAATCCCAGAGTACCACAAAATACTGTGAAAAAAATTCCTTAATTTGCCCAAATGAGAAAACGTGAGAAATGCCACAGAAATAAACTCTATGGGATGGCCCACCTCCCTCTTCTGACATTAGAATTCTATTGTCTTATTTGAAATGAGTAAGCTGAAGATTAGGACTTGATTTTGGTTTAGACATCTATCGCAAAAGGATTGGTGCTAATAGTATGAATATGGTGGTAAGAAAAGAACCTGCCTGGGCCCCGTGACCCAGGATGGCATGTATTTGTCAGAGCTATGTCATTTCCCAACAGGAAAACCAAAAGCAATTGGCCCTACTCCAGAACAGTCTTACAGTTCACTATTTCTTAGCTTCATTTTAGGTGGATATTTGTGGGGATATAGAATATCAAAACCATTTTTTTAAATTTACAGATACATTTTGTTCAATTCTAAGGTAAAAAGAAGAAATTTCTCCCAAAATATTCATTCATTCTTAGCCCCACTCACATTAAGAATCCTAAGAAAGTCTAGCAAATCCCCATGGAAAGGAAATGATCAATTGTTCAAGGTTTAATATGACCCTCACTAATATGTAACTGTTAATAGCAAAAGTAGTTATTGTTTGTAACAGAAAGTGGGGGTGGTGGCAACAGGGCAGAGAGGGAAGGTTCCCTGACTTCCTACATAAAGATAACCTGGTTACAAAGAGTGGCCTAGCCTTGCAGGGAGAAGAGGCAGTCCTCACAATGGATATCCTGTTGCTGAAAGGGGTTTGTGAAGGAAGGGCTCTTTCTAGGCAGCCTGTTTAAATGTCTTAGTGAAGGCAGATCATACACAAAGAGGTACCTCAGGCCCTTGTTTTCCTTATGACAACAAACATGCCCTTCATTAGGTTCTGGGCTTGCTCAGGGAAGCCCAGGTCTGGGCCTGGAAAATAAAATCGATGGAAAAAAACAGAAAACCATGAAAATATATTTTTTTAAAAAAGGTTTTAGGTATAGTACATAAAAGCAAACAAGTTTATCTTTAAAAATATCAAGTATCACATCCATAGCCTATTCCTAATTATAAGTACTTTTTAAAGCAACATTTGTCTTTGTTTACAATACAGCAGCATGTGATAAAACCTAACATCTCAAACAGATTGCTTACAGTTCATAGTACAAATAACAAAATAAATGTATATGTCTCAAATCACATTTTAGGCAGTTTAACTTAATATGCATAGACAATTACATACATTATATCTGTCATTAAGTAAATGAAAAAAATAATTTCAAGAAAAAAATTACAAAAAACCTTTATAGAGCACACATAAGAAGTCAAGTTTACTTAATGGCAACAAATCAGTATCTGCTAATCAGCAACAGGCAGTGAAAGTGCCTTTATCCAGGGGGAGAGTGAAGAGGAAAAATATCCCATCACTTTGCACACTTGAATAGCTGCACTCATCAACACTACAATCTTGAAAAATATTATGTCTTAAAAAAAAAGTATAGCATATTGTTTTTTAAAATGCCGTAACGGTCTACAATTTCCACCAGCAGCTATCCTAAAATACTCTCATCTAGGTAACTAATGATGGATATATCAATGAATTCCATAAGGCCACCCCTAGACTATACGCCTCTCAAGAACAGGGATTTGCTTATATATCGTTATCTCTGGCCTAGCACCTGGACCACAGATATCTTGCAGTCCTCAGATGGTTTCTATGGCCAAAAACTTACATGGCATTTTAATACTGATTATTTTACTAGCAATTGTTGTTTTACTTGGCATAATTCTGAAAATAAAAAGTGTCTGTCTTCAGTAATATTGCTTTACTGAGTCTTCCCTGAAAGCCACCTACCACTTTCTAAGCAGTTTATCAGTGTGATTCATCCGAGTTTAGGCTTATGCTTTTCAAAAACTTTTAACACTTCAACATCTGTGCTTAAGTTTAATGTCCAGAGTTTGTAACTCTGGCATTTGATAAAGCTAGCTCAGCCCTATACATTCAAGGTGAGGAAGACATTGGCACCAAATGTTTAGAAGTGTAGGCAACTGGTTCGGAAACCAGGAATAGTCTTTTAATGGAAACTTTGAGTAGAGCTATTTTCATCTACACCAAGTTTCAAAAGTTGTACACTGAAGGATAAAAGGCAGCACTAACTTGTGAGGTAAGATATATCATGGACAAACTGACTTTTCTAGAAAATATTTCATTGTAGTGATGTGACTGAGGTTAAAATATTACATTTTCTTTTCTGCCCTGTTATTGACAGTAAAATGGTTAAAGAGGGCAGACCTTGGATAATTAGAAAAGCATATCTGTTCCTGAATAATCAGTGTTACTTCACATCAAGTAGGGTTGTGGAATCAGAGCTGTGAATAGTGTCTTCAAAAACATGCAAAGGTGGCCAGTGAAGCTGAGAAAGACAAGCCAAAGTGTTTGAAGGCCTCCTTTAAGGAGCACTGGATTCTTGAGAATTGTGTACCTTGTATACCTAAGGTGTATGTTTTCATGTTTTATTGTAATCTTTGAGTTCATACTTCAAAACCTAAGATTCCAACTCCAGAAACACTATTCTTGAACACACTTCGATTATCTCTATCAAATTTATTTAAAAGTTCTTGTCTAAACCTGTATGTCAGCATATTCTATAATTTGTACTCCCTCAAGACCAAACATATTTGTGAATAAGCAGTTTCTTCCAAAAACCAATCTTGGCTTAGCATGACATGTTTTTAAAGCAACAATATTTCCTTGTTAGGTGAAAAAAAAAACCCTTCCCAGTTGTTTTCCCCCATTTGTCCACTGAAATTTACACTTTTCTTAACTGTATCCTGAATCTAAAGTACTTTTTAGTACAGACTTCCCACAAGAGTTCAGACACCTCCAGTTTGCCCTGTGGGCAACTGGAGAAATGCTCTGAAAAAATAAAGAATATAAATTATTTTACCCCTTTGATTTCCATTCTTAAATTCCGTCGCCCCCCCCATACCAACCACCACGTCCTTGAAAACAAAGGGTTAAAATAGCAGTATCATGCAGGGAATGCTGGAAGCATGGGTTACCAGCAACGTTATTCCATACCTTTGGGAGTAAAAATCTCAAATATTGGGTTCATAGCCCTTCAAATCCTTTAGCAAAACATTTTTGCCAAAAGT
Organism: Pedetes capensis; assembly: GCA_007922755.1. NCBI lineage: Eukaryota > Metazoa > Chordata > Mammalia > Rodentia > Pedetidae > Pedetes > Pedetes capensis. The sequence goes on along the minus strand of VMDO01010220.1, from coordinate 49,533 downwards.
GAATGGACTCCTCAATTACATATTCCCACACTTGCTACCTCTTCTTTTAGTCAAACTACATCCTCTGGTGTTAAATAGTGCATCCACAGCCAGCACTTTTAATTCATCCTACCATGAGATGGCCAAGATAACCAGAGGTATCTTTGCTGCCATCTTTTCTATCATCTTGTCAGTTCCATTAACTGACATCTTGATACTGACTGATAATTTAAGCTACAATACCTAAGGTTACCTGCCTTGTAGATGTGAAGCTTCTTTGACAAGAGTCCTAGAGTACTATAGATAGCTTCCACCTGGCTTTGCAAAGAAGTGGAAAAACCACATTAGCTGCTGTGAAGAGCTGTACGAATATTTCCCACTGCAAAAATATCTAACTGAATTAATTTCTACCTGTCAATTCTGAAAGCCTGAATGTAATATCTACCTAAGAAAAGGAAAGCTTAAAGGCTGAATATGCTTCTCAAAGGTGACCACCTTGTTTTCTTACAAGGAGGTAGCTATCAAAAAAACATTAAATTTGTAGCAGTTGACATTTTTGACATTTTAATTAGAGGAGAAATAAACTACTGAATATTTTATTTCAAAATAAAAACATAACTCCAGCATCAATGTTTTCTATATCCCAGTAATTCACAATACATTTTAGAAACCTATCAGATACATTCAAAAGTTCAAAACATTATTTGATAAATAAGATCAGATTGTTTCCAAATCTAAGATTCTGATGTAAAGGCAAGGTGTCAAAAAGCTACCAGGACTATTTTGGCTGTTATAAAGAATACTTAATAATACTTAAGCAATACAGTCACACTGCTCTAAATTCAGTTGTAGAGCTCTACAATTTACTTTCAATGTTAGAACTAGAAAATAATTTTTTGAAAGATGAAACTCAATTCCACTTATCTGTCAACAAATACAGAACTGAACCAAAAACACTTTATAGATTGAGGAAACTATGCAGGAAACAATGACATAGCTTAACCAGACTCTGAAAGATACATTTTTGATTCACACTTGTACAAAGAGAACAGTCGTATCTGTACAATGTAAGGTTCTCTAAACATAACTTTATTATGTTCTCACAACAGATCTCTAGTGTGCCAGTTTTCCGTATCAGGGAGGAGTTAAGGAATGTGCTCCTTCTAAAGAACAGAGGGAGTGGGGGTTTGGAGAGGCTACAGGAATGGGTTGCGCCGAAGAGCTGCCTCAGGTTTTATGGGAATGAAAATTACTTGTTGCAATGGAGCAATTCCTAGAGTTTATCTAGTTTCAGGTTTGAAAGAAAGAATTATTGCTTCCCTTCATAATCCATTCCGAAGCAACACAAAGAAATCATCAATACTCTAAGAATATAATTTACATACATATTGGCTTGGAATAAAAAAGCTTGGGGCTGAGGGTGTGGCTTCGTGGTAGTACTTGCCTAGCATGCTGAAGGCCCTGGGTTCTACCTGCAACCCCACAAATACGCACAAAAAATTTTTATAAATGGCAGATTTCAGTGCTATATGACTCATGGCAAAAATAAAACAGAACTTCTTACTAAACACTCAAGGATAAAAATGAACACTCATTGGCTAGTGAACTGAACATCTGACAATAATTAGTTTAAAAATAAATGTATATCCAAAGCTGGGCGTAATGGCGCATACCTGTAATCCCACAAGTGGGGAGGCAGAGGCAGGAAGATCTTAAGTTTGAGGCCAGAGGCAGCCTACGTAACTTAGTCAGACTCTGTCCCAAGATAACAAAGTAAAAAATGGGCTAAGTGTACAGCTCACTGGTAGAGCGCTTGCAAAGCGTGTGTGAAGTCCTGGGTTCAATCCCCCAGTACTGCCAAAAAACCCTAAATATAATCATAAGAAGATCAGGTTTATTTATCCTATATAGGGCAGCTCAAAATGTTGAGAGGAATCATTGTTTAGATTATAATGTGATTATTAGATTATAATGTAACTGGGGGGAAAGTGATTAAAGAAAAATACTTGAACTAATTTGCCTGCGAAGTTACAGACTCTAACAATAATCCATATCATCTTAGACTTGAAGAGTGTAGTTTCATGATTTAAACAAATTATATCAAAGAGCTATTCAATATACTTAATCGTTTTAACTTTCCATGAAAACCCAAATAAAAATCACATCTGAATGATTTGCTTCTACATTTTTATCTGATTGTATCCATTTGATGTACTACACATCCAAGTACAAGAGGCAGACATCTTCTCTGAGAGGTGCCACGGGTTGTTCTTTCATGAATGCCCTCTAATAGGGAAACCAGCAATTTTTATATATGCATTCATGTGCATATACATGTGCTTCAAAAAGCAAAGCGTCATCTCTTCATCCACTGTTAACTTAATGGTAAGACTGAAATAGAAAAAAGAAAATGTCAACTTCTAGATTTTGTAAATCGAGTTTATTACTAACGCCTTGCTGTGGCTTAAACTTATTGCTTAATAAATCCAAACAGCAAGTCATCTCACTTACTTTGGCATATACTTTGCAAAAAAAAAAAAATTTTTTTTTTAGAGACTATATATAGAGCAAGAAATTATACTAATGAAACTACAGGAGTACTTTATAATTAGAGGTCTGATTATCTTGTGGGTTAAGAGTTAACAGATTTCCCCGCTACGGAGAATCTTGACTATTCAGATATTCACTTGGCTTACCTCATGGAAGGATGGTGCTTTTCTATTCAGGCATCTACTCAAGACAGGCTCCTCACACAAAATGTCAACCCTACTCCAGCTTGGTTGGCAGTAAAGTATAAAGCATTACATGCAACTGACAACCAGTGGCATAACCTGAGGCTCCACGCTGCTAAGAATCTAACAAAACTTTGGCTAAGAAACACCAGGAAGAATTGCCTAAAAGCGGGGCAGTGTTTGTTACACACTTGTTGCCTTAGGTTCTCTAAAAATCTATGTCTTATCAGGTCAGACAGGTAGAGAATGCTTTTATTAAATTGTGCTTTGGTGTGATGCTGTAAAACAATACTGAGAGACGTTTAAAAAAAAAAAACCCACAAAACCCAGAAAAAAAATCCACAACAAAACAGCCCAATAAAATGTATCTTAAACGGTTCTCTTACAGCTTCTGTTGAGAACACTGATTACTACACTACAAAGTCTTTGAGGATCTTTGAGAATTTTTTCTCTTTCTAGGAATAGGAATACTGCTTTTATCCTTTTAAATGCTATACTTGGAGTTTTCTAGTTTACTCATTTTATATACTCACACTCTTTTTAAAAGTTTTAAAAGCATTCTCATTTCCCATCCAGAACTGGGGAGAAATAATTTCCCAGTTGTGCTTATGTGACTATTAGTGCATTTGAAACAATGAACTGAACACTCACGTGGGGGCCACCAGGCATCGGTGGAGCACCAGAAGGTCCTGAAGGCACTTGAAAAGGATTACTGGGAGTAGGATAGAGTCCTGGTGTGGGATATGACCCTGCAGGGGCAGGATATGGTGCCGGTGGTCCCCAAGCTCCTGGAGGCACAGTGCCCCATGGAACAGGTGGTGCTGCCCCTGGTGCTTGGGGAGGAGGAGGAGTGGGATATGGCCCTGGAGATGGATATGGCATATTCGGAGCAGGATACTGCCCTCCCATTCCTGGTGCCCAAGGTCCAGAAGCCATGGATCCCCATGGACCTAAAGGACCAGCTGTAGCTGCATCTGTAGGTGCACCATATGGCCTAGGTAGCTCTGGGAAGGGCATATTTGGGGTAGGATAAGGCCCTGTAGGGCCAGGGCCTGGCACGGCTGGGGCTGGATAAGGACCACCGGGTGGAGGGCATGATGGTCCAGAAGGAGGAAAGGGTGCTGGGGGTCCTGGAGGCGGTCCGGTAGGAGGCACAGAGGGATACATTCCTGTTGGTGCTGGTCCAAAAGGCACAGTGGAGGGTGTTGCACTTGGTGGGAGTCCAGATGGCACAGAAGGTGGAGCACTTGGGTTATTCCAAGGGGTGGAACCTGGCCAGCCTTGAGCAGGTTGGCCAGGTTTTGTATTGCTCACAGCAGCGGTTTTGGCAGGGGAGTGTTCAGGTAGTGCATCTGCCAACTGGAATACAAAATAGATACGTCTTATCTATTTTATCCAGAGACAAGTCAAACCAAACACGATTATAAACCCATAAGAATTAGTAACTATAGAGTCAGGGATTATCAGCCTCAATAGCATCTTCAAAGGCTAACCCATTCATTTGAGAAGCTATTCTTTTAATATAAAACATGAGGTGTTACCTTGAATATCAACTTTATGGTGCAAATTCTTCAGAGAAGCACAACTTTTTATTTTATTTTCTGAAGTATAGGGGTGGGGTATTGAACCCAGAGCCTTGTGCACACTAGGCAAGTGCTCTACCACTAAGCTGCACTTCAGTACCCTTTTTATTTCTTATTTTTGAGCCAGGGTCTGACTAAACTGTTCAGGCTGCATCTGGCCTCAAACCTGCAATCCTTGTACCTTAGTCTCCCATGCTGCTGGGACCACAGATGTGGGCTACAGTGCCCAGTGAAGTTCAAATACAACTAGTCATAACTGTGTTTCATTTCTGTTCTGTATTAATATAACAGTATATAGTAATTAAGCCGGGCACGGTGGGGCATGCCTGTAATCCCAGTGGCTCTGGAGGCAGAGGCAGGAGGATCAAAAGTTTGAGACCAGAGGCAGTCTGTGTAACTTAGTGAGACCCTGTCTCAAAAAGTTAAAAAATGGGCCAAGGGTGCAGCTCAGTGGTCCAGCACTTGCAGAGCATGCAAGCGCGAGGCGCTGGGTTCAATCTCTAGTACCACAAAAACAAACAAACAAACAAACAAAACCCCACTATATAGTAATTAAGAAGACAGATTTTAGAATTAAGATCTGGATTTGAAACTTGATTTTACTTCTTTACTCTTTCTGAGCTTCCTCATTTTCAAAAACAGTTTCAGGGTTAACTTCAGCCTTAAATGATATAATGCACTGAAACACAGTGCTTGGTGTAAAATAATTTCAAATAAATGTTGGGATTATTACTACTGTAAAGATAAAAGAGAACAAGAGAAGTAACAAGTTTTTCATGGAAGGATTCATAAACATTTGAGTACATTTTCAAACATGTATTTATGTAAATACAGGCAAATCACCTATCAGAAGGCCACACAAAAAAATCCAAAACAACAACAAAAAATCACATGCCCTTGTCAACTCTAAGCATCATAAAAAAGGATTTTTTTTTTTTTTTTTTTTTTTAAATTAAAAGACCTTCTGGCCTATTGTCCTTGGTTTTCCATCATGAGATGTCATGTTTGGGAGAGTGGCAGGCCCATAAAAAAACAGAAGACCTTCAACTAGATGGACTGATACAGCAGCTACAACAATGGGCTTAAACATAAAAATGATCGTGTGCCTAGCACAGAGTCAGGGAGTGTTTCATTCTGTTGTACATAGGGTCTCTATGAGCTGGATCCAATTTAATAACACCTCACAGTGGCCTATGGTTAGGCTTGAGTTTTTCTTAAAAGCCAAAAATATTTATCAAGGATAAACAGCAACTTACCGAAAATTCATCAGACATTTTCCTAAAGAAAGAAAAGAGAAAGAAAATTTCAAAATCAGCATTTGCCATTTCTTATATAGTCTTAAAGGAACTTTCTACACTTTTTTTTTTTTTTTTGGGCTGGGATTTAGCTCAGTGGGTACAGCGCTGCGCTGCAGTCTCTGAGGCCCCGAGTTCAATTCCCAGCACCACAAAAATGGGAGAAGGGCCTGGTTATCCACTCCCAAGGCAATCCCGAAGCACTCAGCCATTGAAAACCCTATGAGGGTCGCTATGAGTTGGATACTGACTCGAAGGCACCTAACAACAACAACAACACTTTTTTTTTTTTTTTAACTTAAACGCAATTGTCATTTATGTCATGTGCCTTTCTTTATACAGGCAAATTTTTTCTGGAGAAGTTCATATAGATAGCTTTATCAACTTCATCCTTTTTAATGTTTGCACATCATATCAAACTGATTATATGTCTACCAGTGGGGTTTTGCTATGTTGCCTAGGCTGCTCTAAAACTCCTGGGGCTCAAGTGATCTTGACTGATCAAGAGACCCTTGGGAGGATCTCCTGCCTCAGCCTTGAAAGTAGCTGGGCCCACAGTGTATGCCTCCCAGCTTGATTCACAATTTACAATCTGATTTTGTGGCAGTTTGTTGTTGTTAGGTGCCGTTGAGCCAGTATCCGACTCATAGTGACCCTCGGAGGGTTTTCAATGGCAGACTGTTTCGGGATTGCCTTGGGAGTGGATTGCCAGGTCCTTCTCCCATTTTTGCGGTGCTGGGAATTGAACTCAGGACCTCAGAGACTGCAGCACAGTGCTCTACCAACTGAGCTAAATGGCAGTTTAGATTGTTTTAAACAATGGTGCAGTAAACATCTCTGAGCACTTGTCTTTGTTCACATGTAAGCATGTGTCATCAGGAAAGACTGGAAGTGGAACTTAGAGTCAATAAGCAAGATTACCTAAAACCCACCTGAAAAGTCCAGGACATTTTATGCTGTTGCCCTTTTGTTTAACACAGGTGCTCGAGCGCCCCTCCCCTTTCCACCCTGTCCTCGAGTACTGGGGGTTACACCTAGGGCCTTGTGCATGCTAGGCAAGTGCTCTACCATTGAGCTACACTCCTAATCTCCTTTTTTAAATTTTATTTTGAGACGAAGTCTTCCTAAAGTTGCACAGGCTGCCTGACTTTGAACTGATCCTCATGACTAAACCTCTTGAGTCACTGGAATTACAGGACTGTGTCACTGCATCCATTCTTTTATCTCCGGATATCACTAAATTTTTAAATCATGACAGATTAAAAACTCATATCTTGCTCTTATGTTTCTTTAAGTGGAGGGTGGACCAGTTTAGTTTAATACCTCATTTATGCTTTTTTTCTGAGAATTCGGACTTTTATCAATTTTTATTTTATGTTTATGTATACACTGCAGTGTAGGCTGGGATTTAGCTCAGTTGGTAGAGCACTGCGCTGCAGTCTCTGAGGTCCCAAGTTCAATTCCCAGCACCGCAAAAATGGGAGAAGGGCCTGGCAATCCACTCCCAAGGCAATCCCAAAACAGGCAGCCATTGAGAACCCTATGAGGGTCGCTATGAGTCAGATACTGACTCAATGGCACCTAACAACAACAACATTTTTAAGTTGAAGTATAATGAACACTGAATAAAATGCAAAGATTTTAAGTGCTCAAGTTAACAAGCTCTGACAATTCCCTATGCCCCCGTTACCACTCCAAACAAGATACAGAACATTTCTATCACTCCAGAAAATTTATTCAAGTTCCTTTTCCAATTACCTGCTCACTGCAACCACTTTTTGGGTTACTTTTGCCTGTTCTTTGACTTTGTATGACTAGAGGAAAGCAGGTACTTTTTTTTTTTGCATTTGATTATTTTACTACTAAGTAGTATAACACTTTTTCCCCCCCTCACCATTTTGTTAGGTAGCAAGGAAATTAACTACCATATATGAGACGAGTTTTCTCTCAAGTTGCTTTTAACTACAGACCTTTTTTGGTTTTGTACTAAAAGTTCTAAACACTGGGTAACTTATTTTTCCCTATATAAGTTCTTGATTTTGTGATGTATTTACAAAGGCCTCTACTTCAAGTCTGAAACAGAATATGCCTTCTCTCCTGGATGCTGTGGCACACACCTATAATCCCAGTGACTAGGGAGGCTGAGGCAGGAGGATTACGAGTTCAAGGGCAAAAGCAGCTTCGACACTTATTTTGAGAGTCTGTCTTATTTTGTGAGGTACAAACAAGGATGGAGGTGCAGCTCAGTGGTGTAGTGCTCGCCTAGCAGGTATGAAGTGCTGGGTTCAACTCCATAGCAGTGGAGGAAAAGCCTTATAGTATGTTTATGATTTAACTTCTTGTTTAAAATCTTTTTTCTTTTTTTGGTGGTATTGGGGGTTGAACCCAGGGCCTCGTGCTTGCATGCTTTGCAAGTGTTGTACCACTGACCTGCCCCCCACCCCAGCTCATTTTTTTAGTTTTTGAGACAGGGTCTCACTAAATTATGCAGACTGCCTCTGATCTCGAACTTTCGATCCTCCTGCTTCTGCCTCCCGAGCTGCTGGGATTACAGGTGTGTGCCAGCGTGCCTGTTTTTGTTTAAAATCTTTTAATTATAATTATTCTAAGGAATAATTACCAAATAACATGGCTTTTCTCAAGTCATTGGACACACTAACTTTTAAGACATTTTATTGCTGCTATTAACAAGTATTTACTGAATGTTTATTAAAGAACAGACATGTTCTCTCAGATGCAAATTCTATTATCACCCTCATTTTACGTCTGGAGAAATGGAAGTTTAGCAAGTTTACTTGTTTAAGGTCTTCGTGCTAGTGACAAGCAGAGAAGGGGTTAAGACTCATGTACAGTCTCACTCTAGAGCCTAGGTGCGTAACAAAAGGCTGTAGAGCTGCCCATATTCCCAACAGCATTGTGGACTCTGTTTTTGCTGATCTGCTCTACAATACAGCAATGAAATTTAAATCTTGTGGTTTTCTTTTCTTTTCTTTTTTTTTTTTTTGTACACTACTAGAAGGTTGAACCTTGGGCCTTGCAAATGCTCCACCAATCTGACCTCCCTGCTTTTTTGTTTTTTATTTCTTGAGACATGGTTTCGCTAAATTGCACAAACTGCCTCTGGTCTCAAACTTGCAATCCTCCTCAGCCTCCCAAGTCCCTGGGATTACTGGCGTGTGCTACAGTACCTGGCTTACTACTGTGTCTTTATATTTTAAATGAATTTTAGTGTTGGCTACCTTATAGAATTTTTTAAAAGACTTTCTTGCATATTCTTATTTATTCTGGCTAGAAATGCATTAAGTTTACAGATTAATGCAAGGAGACATCTGATATACTTAAAATGTCAAATTTTGTTCTAGAATAAAATGTATCTTTCTAGTTGCCATACTTAACATGTAGTTTGCGCTTTCTCTTTCTTTCCTATCCCTCTACCCCCTGCTTTTTTGGAAAGGGGGTCTTTGTATATTATCCAGGCTGGGACTGAATTCAAGCCATCATTCTGCCTCAGTCTCCTGAGTAGCGGTGCCTTCAGATGTGTACCACCATACCTGGCTTAGTTTGTTTTTTTGACCAGGTCTCCCATACATTTCTTGTAAGAGATTTTTATCACCTTTTCCTATAGTTGTAAATAGCCTCTTTCCTTCATTGTTATTTTCTAAATTGGTTACTCATAAATAGGAAAGGCTTTAAAATTTTTCATGTATTACTTTCATAAGCAGTGACATTACTTGATTATTTTATAAAAGCTGTTCAGTTGTTTTTCTGGGGTTTCCAAGTCATAATTTTAGCTTCTATTTCCAATATTTATAGCTCTTTTCTCTTTTGCATCAGTTAGGACTCAAACAATGCTAAATAGTTATAGAAGCACAGTAAGCTTGTACTCAACTCTTCTGGAAATGCTTCTAGTGTTTAATAAGTGTGAGTCTCATTTTTTTTGTTGTTTAAAATTTTAAAAAAGTTACACTAAGGTAGGTTTTATTCACACTCATCTTACTAGATTTATTTACTCTTACTTTGCCAGTTAAAAAATGAGACAAGACACTGAACTTCTTCAGAAGACCTTTCAGTATCTACTAAGTTGATCTTAGTTTTTCTCCTTTTACCTATCAATACAGGTAATTATATGAGTAGACTTATATCTAGTCATGCATATAATCCTAAGAGTCTTATTTTAAATTATGGTTTAATTGTGAGGAATAAAGAAAATAATATAAAGCCTAAGTCTCAACTCTATATTCTTGCTTTTTATTCAGGATATCAAAACACATCGTAAATCTATAGAAAATGTAATTATCCATTCCAATGTTAAAATGTGTTTTACATTGAAACATCACATCACATAATAGTACTCTTAAGGACTAATACTAGAAGAAATTATCAATGCACAATAAGTTTCAAGTCTATGTAGAAATAACATCATTTCTAAATAGGAACCAAACAGAAAGTGATTCTGTATCAAAATTCATATTGATTCTGGAGCAGAGAATCTAGCAGAGTGATCCATTCAGTTTCACATGATCTGTTTTCCCTCCATTATTAGATATCTGAGCCTAGGGTCTTGCACATGCTAGCAAAGTGGTCTACCATTAAGCTGCCCCTCCATCCCCCCTTTTATTTTGAGACAAGCTTTCACTAAGTTGTGCAGGCTGCCTTTGGCCCCAAACTCATGATCCTTCTGCTTCAGCCTCCTAAATTGCTAGGATTAGAGCTATGAGTCACTGTGCCTGGCTTCATCCTGTTCAGGTTTTCAGAATTATTCTTTTCCCTCTTAATTTTTGAAAAATATGTAACATTTTCTGTTAACTAGTTATAGAACTTCATAAAATATAAACTATTCCACAAACTCAAACTGATTCATCACTCTGGCTTTAAAATTTTTAAGTTCAAAATCAAAGTGTGGAAGATAGAGAGGCTAGAATCTTATGATAAAATAACAAAGCCCTGACCAAAGGAATCAGAAACAGGTCACTTTCTGTTCTGCTACCTTAGTAAAATAACCTGCTTGCTCTCCACACTTAGGATAAGCAGTGTTCATGTTAATTAGAGGCATTCCAATTTGCTATCTGAGATATATGTCCACTTGAAAAATGTTAATAAAAAAATAGATGCTGACTTTAGTGATTTGTCCTGAGCAAAGTTGCAGAATGTAAAAATATCTAGATTTTCTAGAAAGTTATTCTAAAACATCTGAATAGAAAATTATTAAGATGAAGCCAATGTAGCCTTGAACTTGTCAAGAAAAGGTTTATAATCAAGAAATGTTTTAAGTTGGGCACAGTGGTGCATGCCTGTAATTCCATCAATCGGGAGGCTGAGGCAGGAGGACTGGAGTTCAAGGCTAGCGTGGGCTCATAGCCAGACCCTGTCTCAAAATTAATTAATTAATTAATTTCACGTTAGGGGTGATGACGCACACCTGGAATTCTAGCACTTAGGAGGTCGAGGCACTGAGGCAGGAGGATCATGAGTTCGAGGCCAGCCTGGATTCCGGCCAGCCATAAGGAAACTGTTTCAAAAAAGGCTGGGAACCTTGGAAGACACCTATAATCCCAGCAACTCAGGAGATGGAGGAAGGAGGAGAGGATTCCAAGTTTGAGGCCACAGGCAGCCTGCATAATTTAGCAAAATCCTGTCTCAAGATAAAAAGTATAAAGGGACTGGGGGTGCAGGTCAGTGGCAGGGTGTTTGCAAAGTATGTGCAAGGCCCTACTTCAGCCCTTCAATACAATAAAAAAAAGTCTTATTTCTCTTCCTCTGTGGCATAATCTAAAACTATTACTTCCAAAATTTCCCATCACTACTCTATGGTATAATCTACCCATCATCTGCAAAATATTTATTTTCTGATGGGCAAGAAGAGTAATTTCAGAACAGTACAGAATTTCTTTTGACATACACTAGAAAAGAAAAACGACATTCCAGTAATTCCTGTGGCCCTTAGAGTAAAAATGACAATTCAATCACCAGAGGTTTAAGAAAGGCAAAATCCATAAATTACTACTGACGACTAACAAGCAATACTTCAGGGAGTCATCAAACTGTGGAGTGATAAACAGTAAGAGACTGTACAGTTATGAACCTGAATATCGATCCTTTTGACACAAGATAGCTTCTTACCAAGAGACCATTTTCCTATCTGTAAAACAGGTGAAATTCCTAACTATCTTACAGATAATTGAGAAATAAGAATCTATTAAGTACTATATACATGTATTTACTTAGAGAAACTATGAAAAATCAGGATTTTTGTGTAGGGGAGGATGATGGCTTGTATTAAAAACAAATTCTGAATTACAATATATGATAGTTTTTAGTATTGGTTAATTTGTCAGATTATATATATGTGTGTGTGTGTATATATCCATATATATATATATTTACTTTGGGCAACTCAAAAAAATAGAACGGAAAGCTTTTGAACATTTTAAATTCCAGATAATAATTTTTACAATTAATTCAGATATTTATTGGAATGTATATGCCACACACTGTTGGGCTTTGGGGAAATTAGGAGTATGACATGGATATTTCTGACATGTGGTGTTTCTTGAATCTAGAAGAAAAATAAAGAAGTAGAAGGCTGTAGAATGAACTCTAGGGTAAGGACAGCAGTTTGTGTAAAAGCTGGGAGGTAGGCCAGAGAACCTGTGGGGATGCATAAACAATTCAGATTGGTTGGAATATAGCAAGAAAATAAGTGACAAAAGTTTTAGCAGAGAGGCTTTAGGTAAGGGTTTGAACCCTTTCCCTTAACAGTTGGCTTACCTGAATCAACTTCAGTTTCTTCATCTATACAGTAACTAAATGAGATTCTGTCCCATCAAGCACCTAAATTAGTGCTTGGAAAACAGGGTGTAGGCAACAAATATCAAATTGTCTTATCTTCCTTTGTATACAAACATGCACTGTAAAGCTAAGAGTGGATTGTCTAGATAAAACTGCAGCTCTTCACTGGTTGGCTGGATTCTGAAGAAGTCCAACTCTCCAAACTACAATATCCACCTCCAGATTTAATCTGAGATTTATATAAATAAATAATTCTCTTGGTCATCACCTGGCATAGAGCAAAAACTCAACAAGGTTAGCTTTTACAACCACTTCAATAGATCTATAAAGTTTTATCTTAAGTTCACAATCCAGAAACCTCTGAAAATGAAACTTACCTGAGTTTGGCACAAAATTATTTGGTGGCAAAATCTGACCTGAAGCTGATAAATGGAGATTTATAGATTGAATACTCACACCAATTGCTGCTTAGTGTTTTCTTTCCTGCAATAATGGGGATCAAACCCAGGTCAGGGCCTCACACATGCCAGGTAAGCACTGTACCTCTGAACTACAGCACCAGCTCTGGTACAAATACTAATGTTGGATGGTGATCCATCCAGCCCCTGACTCTGCTGGGGGTGCTAATTCTCTATATGTTGTCTCTCTAAAATATAAAATCCAAAGATTTCTGAATGCCATTTCATACTGCCCCCAAAGATTTCAGTCAAGAGAATGGGGATGGGCATTCCTGGAAAGAAGAAAAGTTCACTCCAACACAGGCAACTTTACTCAAAGGTTTCTGCAGCAAATTAGTTTTGTACAGGGGGCTCAGAGACACCAATAAAAATTCCTACTGCTGCCCAAAGACTACTACTAAACAAGAATTTAAGAACTACTTTGAAGGCTACTTCTGTAACAGGATTCGGCTTCACAAGAGTCTTTTACAACCACCAGGTGTACACGTGTTTCTCTAGAAGCAAGCCTGTAATCTTTCTTCAATTGAGTCTGGTTTGATGCTTCACAATTTGAACCATCTACAAGAAGCACCACTCTTGGTTTACAAGGTAAAGGGTAAAACGGTTAGGCTATTTATAGGCTACCATGCAGAATACATGCTCCTAAATCCTAAAAAAGGATAATGATACTTGGCACTCCTCGTAGTTTGTCATGGGTAGTCATCTAATATATCTGTGAGCAACTACTCTAGTAAGAGCAAGAACGTTATGACACTGCGGATTGTCTTAAACAAGGGTCAGACATTCTTGAAAGAATCGATTCGGGCCTTTCTTTCCCTTTTAATTGGCAACTAGTGGATAGGGTAGCGGTAGTGGGGGTCAGGGCCAAGGAGCGCGAGACCTGAGGCTCCTTAGGGCCAAACGAACAAAGGGACTCGGTGATCAGCCGGAGCCAACCGGCCTCCGAGCGGGTCGTGCCTACTAGGCAGGGTGGGGGAGGGGGGCGGCTGATTCCTGCCCCGCCCCCAACCAGGCCTGACGTCAAGCGCCAAAAAACCCGTCGGGCGCTACGTCATCCTCCTCCGACGCCTTCTCCCTGGGGACTGCTGGGGGTCGGCCAGCCGCGCGGAGAACGTGACTGAGAACCGCTCGCCTTAGCCCCCGGGAGCCTACAACCCAAGTAATAGAGTGACTCAAGGGATCTCCGTTACCGCACCCGTCTCCCACTTGCCGCGCCCGCAAGCCCCGCAATCTCAGCTCCTCGTCTCCCTCTGCTACCCCACCAGCGGCAAGGCAGGCTCACCTGGCAGAATCCGAGCCCGTACCACGGTGTAGCAGCGGCGATGGTCCGAGGGAAGTGGGCGCTGAAGAACCAGGCAGCAGCCTGACTGACGGCAGCGGCGGCGGCAACAGCAGCGCGCGGCTCCTCCTGGCGCCGGAACAGGAAGCGCTGGGTCGCCGCCCCCGCCCTTGCTAGGCTTCCCTCCGGGCGGCCGCGCGCGCCCCCCACTGGCTCCTGGCGGGACTGCGGACCCGGTGGGCTTAGCTTCTGGCGCCCGCCCAGGTGGCTGTTTTGGTGGACCGCGGGAAAGCTCCCCGGTTTTTCCGTGTCGCAAGGACTCTAATGAAACGTCCGTACAGGCTGGTGACGTTCAAGGCGTCTCGGCGGAAATTGCTAACCTGTGGGCAATGGGGCAGATTCTGGATTTCCTACGCTCGGCGAATTTTACCTCCAGGCCTCCAAGCTTGATTGGGTGTTTTGGGGGTTCAGTCCGACCCGGACACCCAGACCCTCAGGCCAAAACTGAGGAGAGTTAAAGATCAATGTAGGAAAGGGAAGGCGTTTGCAGATGGCTTATTCCCTCATTAGTGCCCCTTCTCACATGTTCTTTCTCTTTTTTCTTTTATTCTTTTTGAAACAAGCTTACCTAGAGCTTCTGATCCATCTGCTTCATCCTCCCCAGTGCTAGGATTATGGGCGTGGACCACCATGCCCGGAACACGTTCGAGTTTGAATAAACACTAAGCACCTCTTTTCGGGGTCAGATGATTGATGTATGGTTCCAGGCCTCAAGGAACCTGCTAGCTAGTAATGAAGATGTTATGATAGTTTTTAGCTTAGTTGGTAGGGTGCTACTCCGCACTCTGAGGGTCCCAGCTCGATCCCCAGTACCACAAAAAACAAACAAACAAACAAACAAACAAACAAAAAAACAAAGAGAGAAGGACATGGCAATCCACTGCTAAAGCAATGCTGAAACAATCAGCCGTGGAAAACCCTGTGGGGGACGCTGAGTCGGACGCTCCTCGACGGCACCTAACAACTACACACAATACATGATTATATATAAAATAATAAAAGCATGTAGTATACTTTTGTAGGCCACTTAGTGGGGCTGTGGATGTACATATATGTACCCCTTACAAGGCAGCTCAGGGTGCCTGTGCTCCACAGGATGCACAATTCTTATATCGAAAAAGCAGTGGATGCATTTCAAATAGCACAAGGGAAGTCCTATTTTTGGATGACCAGACTCTGGAAAATTACACGACTAATGTGGAGGACTTACACCACCCTCAAAAGAGGCAGTGAATCAGCACTGCCCTTATGGACTCATGTCAAGCCTGGGGCAACAGGAAAAATCAGTAATGTGATCTGACCTTGATTTAAAATTATATTTTGTTTGCCAGGCATGGTGGCACACATCTGTAATCCTAACACTTGCGAGGCTGAGGCAGGCGGAGCTTGAATTCGTGGCCAGCCTGGGCTACATAATGAGTCCAAGCCAGTCTGAGCTACATAGCCAAAGGCTGAAGATGTAGCTAACTGGTAGAGCACTTGCCTAGTGTGTGCAAGGCTCTGGGTTTCATTCCCAGTAACACATACACAACTTGTTTCAATTGTGCACCAATTTGGTTCTTAGAATGTCACATCAAAAGATTATCTTCTGGTCAAAAAATTTTGTACTCCAGTAGAGTGCCTTAGTCACCTCACTGTAGTCCTGGCCCTATGTATCAATGTGATGGATAATCTCCAGATTTTCTGTGCAGCCAGCCAGTAACTGAGCATGGTGGGTATTTTTAAATCAAGTCTTTCCTGTCTTATGTGGATTTGTCTATACGAAACCTTTTCTTGGCAACAAACTACCCACCCATCCATCTGTAACTTTTCCAGAACTGCACTAATTCTTCCAGCCTGTCACAAGTGTCAGACCTGCAATGTGGTATGACTTCCCCACCTCCTGATCCCTTCTTCTTTAGCCTTCTTAAGTATTTCACCTCAAATAAATCTTGAACGTCTAATTACACTTTGGCTTCTACTTCTAGAAAATCCATACTGATATACTAAAAATAAAAAATGTATGCGGAGGCAGGAGCATCACAAGTTCAAAACCAGAGGCAATCTGTGTTACTTAGCAAGACCCTGTCTCAAAAGTAAAAAAATGGGCTGGGGGTGCAGCTCAGTGGTCCAGCACTTACAAAGCATGCAAGCGCGAGGCCCAGGGTTCAACCCTCAATACTGGAAAAAAAAAAAAAAAGTATTATAAATAAGTAGGTAAGAATACAGATTTTTCAATTTCTCCATTTCAGATTGTAAATTGAATGAGGTATCGATGCATGTTTTTAAAACAAAACACAAAGCCTTTGGATTTCATATATGAAGATTTAATTAAAAATTTATTTAGATGAAATTATTAAACACACACAGGGAACATTTGTCAAGATTAGAAATAGAGGTGGAAATAGTATATTTCCTTTGGGGCAAGAGATGGGTCATACAAGCCTAATTGACAAGAATAGCTTTGTGAAGTTACTAAACTCTGTATAGTCAAGTATATATTGTTTATACTTAGCTTAAACAGAGTTTATCTCATTCTAGCAAAGTCAGCATAATTTAAGTAAACTTTTGAGTTTTACACCATGGCTTTCCAGACTGAAAGCTTAGATTTGATTATAACCATGGCAAAGTGATTATCTTTATTTCCTGAAAATATAATCAGCTCTTAAAATAAGTTAGGCAAACATCAATTTTACACAGACCTTATAAAGGGCAGGAGGAAACAGCAATAGTTCATCTAATTGCAGAGTCTAAACCATAAATTCTAATTGTACTGTTATTTCTATTGTCAGATCAAGCCAAGAAAGCCTATTACATACTAAAAGAAATGAATGTGATTCTGCAGTGTCCACTAAAGGGATATTTTGAAAAACTATCATCACTAACTTAGTACTTAACAGCTGTACAACAATTATTTTCAAGTATGATCCATAAGTAACCTTTTACTGAAGGATTAACCTTCAGGAAATGAAGTGACAAGTATTATTTCCTACATTTTATAGGAAATGAAGGCAAAGGAAGGTTTAGGATTGAATAATCTGTTCAAAATTATAAGGTAAATTAAAAATAGACTTTAGCTTTGAGTTAGGATTTTTGTGCCCTAAATTCCATTCTATTAGTTTATAACCATTAGTCTACATTTCTACTAATAAGCCAATCTATTTTAAAAAGTCACTTCCTTGTTGTGCCCAATGTTTTAATGTACCAGAATAGTAAATATAGACTTGTAGCACTGCTCAGTTCTAGTAGGCCATTAATAATGAAAAACGCTTTGTGCTTTCTGTTCATTCCCTAGAAACAAAAATGAATGTAAAACTGATTATGTTTAAATAAAATTGGCAAATATATTTTTTCCCAAAGTAGAAACAAAAAGTTCTTTGAATTAAAATCTTTTATTCATTTGGGCATTATAATACCTAACATTACAAAGGTTACATTAACATTTAAACATTGTTCTGTCTCCAGGAATGTCTTATAATTAAATCTATTTTCCTGTGAAATTTTCTCTACCCAAAACAAATAAGCTGTTTCTGGATTCTGATTATACATAAGTGACAAGAAATATTTTTAATGAAAAGAGGGTAACAGATCTCAAATGTTTTTGTTTCATAGGAAGGAAGCACTCTATTACATGGATCTATAAAATGATCCAGACTTCAGAGACAGGAAGTTGATAACTTATTCATCTTCTTAATGGCTTTGGCTCATGAATAAATGATAAAGGTTTACGTGTTTTTCTTATAAAAAGAAATGTAATTTGTGTAATGATGAGTCCTATTTGCCAATTCTACTTTTTAAAATATTTCTAATTACTAAGGCACTCTCTATATTATTTATAATACGTCTAAACTTTAACTGAAAGCCATTCTTTGACCACAGCCATTAGCTCAAATTCAGGAAAGAAAAAAGGTTTGATCACCAAATCAATAAATCTAGCCACAGAATGACTAAAAGCTTCCTTTAATCTTCCTACTAGGACTTCCTTTAAATTAAATCATTCCCTCCATGAATTATTTAGGTGAATGGCATGGTTGTAGAAAGATCACATATGCCTCTTCATACAAAAGTGCTCAAGGAGCCTAAAAAAATCCATTCAGCATATTTCAGGAATTACTGTATGAATCAAGATGTTATAGGTTTAAAAAAAAAGGAGGAGGGTAATGTTCTAAAAAGCTTCAGAGAAAAATAGAAGTTTATTTTCTGATTACCTCAGGATGATTCCCAAAGCACAGTTAAGTGTCTTGTCCAGACCAGCTATTAGTGATTAAGTAGTTCCCTTTCACTGTCAAGGCTTTTCCCTAAGGTAAAGCCTACATTTTTAATTTTAGTATTTTATCTTGTTTCTTTTAGCTCCATCTTTTCTCACCAGTAAGCTTTAGACATTTCCACCATGTTGAATGCTTTCCCAACTCTGGAATTTAAATTTTTCAAAATTTCAACATAGTTATAAAATTTCTGTTTAGATGTATTTATATATCCTCACAGCTTTCTCTTCAAAATTTACCCACTTTAATTACATACTCCAATAAGTATACTTTGAAACATCTTTTGAGTAAGTTTTTTAATACTGATGTTCTTCCAAATGTATCCCCACAAAAACAAACTGGGTAGATAATCTAAATTCCAACCCCTGAATGTTTAAAAAATTATTACTCTTCTCTTTTCTCTTCATAAGTAATCCCCTTCTCAAGTCTTTATATTCTACTTTCCAAATTTCTTTTCAGTGTTTCCTTTTCAACGAAAAGTACAATCATTTCAGAGTAAATCAGTCTTTTTCCCTGCTCTCATTTAATAGATACTTCAAGGCTACACATATGGCAGTATTTTAAAAATGTTAACAGTTGTTAATACCTTCAAATTAAAAAAAAATAAAAAAGCCAGATAAAATGTCACAAGCAATCAATTTCAATTATATGAAAACATACTTAGATATTGAGTTTCATATAAACACTAGTTTTTACCACTACAAAAGATAACATAACTATATTTCATTTTTCTTTATAAAACTACCCTTTAACAGAATATTCATAAGCTAGTTATCTGATAGGTATTTCTGTGCTGATAAAAGTTATTTTTAAAAGGAAAATATTTAAAATAATTGTTTCACAGAAACAGAAGGCCTTATCAAATTCTGATAAAAACTATAATCATGGGTAGAGTCTTACCACACTATTAATTGTTTTTCATCAAAAATGGATATTTAGGAAGTGTTATTCTGGTTAATAAGATGAGCATCTCAGTGATCTACAAAAGTGCCACAATAAAGATGAGGTAGTATGAGATTTTTCTACCTTTGTAAAAGGTAAGTATCATTTTTCAAGGAGATATTTATCATGATATTGGTGTTATATCCTGAGCCTCATCAATGCTACAAGAGGTACCATTTTAGTAGCTACCTCTCACGAAGACCAAGACAATCTTGAGACCACTGAGAAAAAAATGCTAGAAGACAATGGTAACAGAGATTTTCCTGGTTTAATTTTGTAATTCCTAAAAATTTATTTTCAAGCTATTGTTGAATGTTATCTTTATGTTAACAGTAGAACTGCAAGATAGGGAAATGCTACTTCAACATAAAAGCAACAATAATTAAGAAACATTTGTTCTAATTTGGAAATTGATGAGTCAAAGTTCTTTCAATTCAGGTAGAAAAAAATGCAGTTCAACTAGCTAAAGAAATCAACCACTATCTGGTTATGGTGGTGCATACCTGTAATCCTAGCACTCAGGAGGTGGAGGCAGGAGGATCTTGAGTTCAAAGCCAGCCTGGGCTATACAGCAAGTGTGAGGTCAGCTTGGGCTACATAGCAAGGTATCTGTCTTTAAAAAAAGAAAAAAAACAACAAAAACATTATGATATTAAAAATGCCAATTTATACAAAGGAGTAGATGGCTCACCAGAAGAAAAACTGGGCAATCTGTCTAGATTAGTCATTGATTTTCTTAAAAAAAGACAAGATATCATTTCATTTTTTACTAGTTACTGTGGGCTAATGTTTCCAAAAATTTTGCCTTGTTCTTGAGATTAGTAAATTTGAAATATTGATTTTGTCCTACTGTTCAGTATAAAGCATGTAGTTATCAAAATGCCTTCTATTTTGGAAGCTGCATTAAAGACATAAGTAAATCCTGAAGACATTTGGAACTTGAAGATCAAAAAGAACATTAAACTTCCTGAATACTGAACTCCAAGTTTATGTCCTGAATTTTTATTCAAGTTCAATTTAAAATAATGATAAGTAACTTTTGGTTATCAGTGGAAATTTGTGGCTGTTTATAAACTGTGGAATTTCCCCAAAGAAACAGGTTCAGTGTTTCTGTAAAAGGGCTAAGTATTTACAACCATCCATAAATTAATACAAAACCCTAGTTGCTTTAGCAACTACTAGCAATTAATACTGTTACCATAATTTATAAAGATTCCAGTGAGAAGGGAAAAAAATTTAGGATTTTTAAAGTTTGTTTAACTTTTCCAGGCAGAGAGAAAGACCTATTCAGGAGTAATAAATGACCCCTCCATACTGTAGAATAAATGCATCTCCAGAATGTCCAATGATTCTCATTGACTAGATTAATAACAAATTTAGTGACCTTGTTTTACAATTAATATTTAAAATGAAAACACGTGAAGTTTGACTTTAAACCATTTTGTTACCTTTAACATTATTAGTAAATTACAAAAGTCAATTACATTAGTGTGGATGAATTACAACACTCATCTATATATAAGAATTTTAAAACTTAATGAAAAGGAAATAGGGAAACTGTATTTTGTATAGTAATACTAATGGTATACATTAACAAAATATTTTGTAGAAAAGAACGTAACATTATTTTTGAAGGAAAATATAGAAGATAAAAATGTATTTGTAATACCTACCAAATTCCAAATATGCCCAGACCATATATAAAATAAGGAAAAGAAAAAAATTAAGTATACAATCCACATGGTAAAAACAAAAGAAAAACCTCTGGCTAAAAATATCTATTAACCTCCCCTGTATAACCTTAAATAATTAATGTATCATAAAAATAAACTGATCTGGAAGTAAAATTTAAGGCAAAGGTTTATTTTGGACTCCAACTGCCTTTGTAGGAAAATTCAAAGAGGCATAAGAAAAATAAAATATTAAATGAAATGAAATTATTCTGTTCCTACACTTTTCCTAGCATTGCTGTTCTGGTGCATCAATCCTGAGTACTCTAACTTTTGATTTATAATGATATTCCTTCAGATACAGTTTCATAGAAGAAGGAATTGGAAGGGCATCAATGCCATCATAAGTTGTACAATTACAAATAATTGTTCTGCAAATATGCTGCAGAGAAAAGGGGAAAGTCCGAATTAAAGGAGTGGATAAAAGTGGTTCAAAGAACATACAGGCGCTTGGATCCTTATAATGTTCTAGGAGCCCAGTAATGTCAGGAGAATGGAAGACACAAGGATCATGTGCATCAAAGCTAAAGTTGTGATTCCACTGTTCAATTCTAGCATGAAGAGAACGACTATAGCGCCTAAAACTAACAGAGAATAAATAGTCTTCCTGTGCTGAGTCTCGAAGTAGAAACGTACCCTCTGGTTTTCCCTCTAGTAGTGCTTCAGCTGCATATTTATCCATAACTCCCCAGTAACACGGATTGTTATTGATCTGAAGGAGGTCCGGTACAAGACAGTGGACATAATCAATCTGGGTATGGTATTTAGGAGGTGTTTCCAGCTGTAGGGTTTCATCATCTAGTTCCCATTTGGGTTTGTTTCTTTTTCTAGAACTTGTGCAAAGTGTTATAATTTCATCATCTGAATCCATATCACTATCTTCTATACTATTATTTGAAACCAAGTTCATCAGAGAGCCAGTCATGGGACCACCTCTACATGAAGCATTATTGGTAGTTATGACACAAGGCTGAACGTTGGTATGTGAGAAACAGTTTATATCTTCTTCCATGTTTCTTCTTTGTTTCTGCTGGCCATCCCTAAATTCACTCTGAGATAACTCTGTGCTCACCCATTCATCTGATTTTGGACTTACAGGAGCAGTGTGTCGTTTAATAAAATGCCATCTAAAGGCTAAATCTGATCGAGGTGGAAAAGGACACTTATCTAACATGAGTTCACTGATGTGAATTTTTCTTTTAGATGGAAGCACTGAAGAGTGCCGACTACCACAATTCTTTATTGGAAAACACTGTCCCACAGCATCCTGCAGTTTCTGTTTAAGAGATCGGCCTAAAAATCTATGCCCACAGGAATGATCTAAGTCCAACTCAATGGATGAACAGTTGTGCTTCCTTTCTTGGGTCCTTAAAGGAACTTCAGTTTTCTCTGTAGCACCTGCTGTTTCGGCATCTGAACTCTCACTTTTTTTTGACCAAGATAACTTCTTTCCACTCCACACATAACCATCCTTTCTGTCAGCACTTCTACTCCGACTTGTTTTGGGCCTGACATCTACATTTTTACCATTATTTTCACTACTTTCTGCCATTTTGTCAAATTATCCACAAATTCCAGCGTTATAAATACTGCTTTTTCAGTTTTTCTGACAGGAAGTTTCTTCTGGGTACTTTCTGGATGTATCTAAGGGGAAAAAAGTCATTAATTATTTGTTGTCCTCCTTCTGTAGTTTATATGCTAAGCCCCAATTAAGACACAAGATGAAAAAGCCTAATCAATACATAAAAAGATAAGACAGTACTGGCTGTGTTCAAAGGCTGTTCCAAGGTGTTTTGTTCCCACTTACATGAACTGCTCTACAATACAGGGATAATTTCATAGGGTTGTGAAGTCGAGAGTATGACTTCCTTTCCCATAGCTAATTTTCAGTGTGGATCAGAAAGACCAAGCCTCTTTACTCAGCAATAACATATGCTTGAATGTGAATAATTCCTTGTCTTGAAGTATACCTTAGGCCTACCTCTCCTTACCTTTTTTCTTATTTCACAACACACCAGTGAATTCTTTGTAGGAAGAGATAGTTACAAATCTATGAGCCACTGTTTGAGAATGACTACCACATACTATTCCATCACTTCCTTTTCCTGTATCCTTTCCTACTGATTAAAATATGAAGTTTTAAGTTGTAACACTTTAAAAATTTATTAAACAATTACCACTGACAGATGCAATTTTGCCAACTCATTTCAATAACTGGACAACATCACCGTCAGTCTATGCAGTTCTTAGAAATATGGAATTGGATTAAAATTTGGCATTTAAGCTGGGTGCAATGGCTCACTCCTGTAATCCCAGCAACTCAGGAGGCATAGGTAGGAGTATGATGAGTATAAAGCCAGGGACAGCCTGCATAACTTAGCAAGACTCTGTTTCAAGATGAAAGATAAAAAGTGGGCTAGGGGTGCAGCCCAGTGGAAGAGCACATGCAAAGTATGTGTGAGGCCCTGGGTTTAGGTCCCAGGCACCCTGCCCCGCCATGGCTCAAATTGACATTTAATATACACACATTCCTTTTATGCTGCCTGCAGCCGCACCCCTGTGGAATCTGATCCCGTCATATTTCAGAAGCTAAGCGGGTTGGGCCTGGGTAGTACCTGGATGGGAGACCGCCTGGGAATACCAGAAGCTGTAGGCTTGGAAGCACCTGGCAACCCCCTCCCAAAAATCAATCTGCCATTGAAAACCCTATGCACAGCAGAGAAGCACTGGTGATAGTGTTTCCCCTGTTGTACAGAGGGTCGCTATGAGTCGGATACCGACTCAACAGCACCTAACAACAACAACATTTTATGCTTGATCATTTGAAAGCAAGAAGGTAAATTTCTACAGGTCACTGTCTTTGCTGTGTTGTTGACTAGACAGATTCACAATGTAAAATATTGAGTTTCATGAACACTAGTTGTAGTAATTGGTCATACACAGACTGAACTATTTTTAAGTGAAATAACATTTAAGCTAGGAATTGAGGAAAAAGGTTCTACAATCCCAAATATTTTTGCAAATGAAAGCTGAATTTTGTGACTCAGAAAAATCAGTTGCTTAACACTCTAATTATGATTAAGTTTCTTAATGCCAGAACATTAAAAATCCCAATAGTCAAGTAGTATCTATAGAAACTTAAATCCATTTTCAAAGTACTATAGTAGGATTTGAAACAACTTTCTGTATTGGCAAATATGATTGGTAGGAACTTAAAAGACTTCCCATAAGGAGTATGCCATTTCCAAACATTGAATAGTATCTGGTGATCACACTTTTTATTTTGATTTAGTGCACTAGATGGTACATAATCATTTAAAATCCTAACTTTATCTAATTTTTCAAGCAACACCATCACTTAGCATAGTCAAAATTATATTCAACATTTGGCTATTGTTTGGCTACATTCCACTGAACAAAAATAAACAAGCAGAAACAACAAAGCAGACTGAAGAATATGAAGAGTTACTGATTAAGGTGTGAAATGCCTGGTGCTTTTATTTACTACATAAATATCAAAATAGCAGTTTATTAGCTGAATGACCAACTTTACTCCACTGGGAGTGAGCTTCCTAATCTTGCCTCCTTGCTATATCTAAATTATGTCATTTCTTCTTTTATTTCCTCCATTCTTGACAATATTTCCACCTTTATCAGGGCCATGCCTCAATCTTTGTTTCTTAATTTTTCATCTTCAAAAACAAGCCAGTCTCCTATAAAATCTTTCAGTGATTCTAATGCTTCCTCAGTTATAGCTGCTTTTTTCCATTACTAAATTTCTTAATGAGTAGTATAACTTGATTTCCCCTCAAAATGAAAATACCTTTTTGTTTTTTCCTGTTATAAAAAATTATCCGGGTTGAAAATGCCTTACTCAAAATCTTTTTCCTTCTGAAGTCAGCCCAAAGCAAAAGAAAACGAGAAAAAAAAATTGGAAACCTCATCTTCAATAAACTAGCAGATATTTATAACATGTGAGTCACAAAATATAAGGCCACAAAATAGAGGAGTAATAATCGACTCAGTGGTGGAGAGTCAGGTGTCACCAGGCACAGGTGACAAGGAAGCCAATAGCAGGCAAAGCTGAGGATCTGCTGGCACCAGGTGCTATAGAAAGTATGGACAAAAATAGGAAGGAAAACAGGCTGAAAATAGACTCCTCAGGTTCTTACTCTCACACTTATAGCAGATGAAGCATGTTATCATTTGGAGAAACCGAACCAGAAAGGCTCAAGGCTTTGGGTACCAGATATAAGTGAGGGTAGAGGGAAGGCTGGGGACTAAAAACAGAGTAACTAAATGAAAATTCCTTGGTTCCTTCCATCCAGCTCCCGAACTCTAGCAGCCAAACCTATACCTCCCTAATAGGACAGGAAGAAGATGCTTTGCTAGGGAAATAGAATGGCCAAAGAAAACAGACCTATTGATGCTGACAGCCTCTAATAAAAAGCTAGAAGGCCACTCAAGCCTGAAGTAAAGCACATCATCCACAAACGTTGCCTACTGACACACAGATCAAAATATACAAAAGTTGGAGAAAACAGTTAACCATGGAAGGATCAGAAAATAAAAGCTGACTGCTGGGGCTGGGGCTGGGGCTGTAGTTCAGTAGTAGGGCAATGCTCAGCATGCCCTATGCTCAGCTAGTATAGTCCATAGGTTCTATCCTGAGCATTAGACATGCTTGCACACAAATTTCTTCTAAGTTAAAGAGAAGATGTTACAACTATGAATAAGATCAGAATAAGAAATTTTTTTTTTTGGAAATTAAAACTATAGTTGCTGAAATAAAATATTCAATAGAAAAGTTGGAGAGTAAGTTGAGGAAATAGGAAAAACGTGGTTAACTAGACAGAAAAAGACCAATACAGGCATTTCAAAGAAAACAATAAAATGAAGGGGAAGAATTACCAAAGACAGGATATTAGAAAATTTTCAGGAACATAGTGAACCATTTTTGGTTCAGACTGCTAGAAATGGAATAAAACCAATTTAGACAGGAAAAACAGTTTTTCCTCAGAACTACAGGACATGAACTTCCATACTGAAAGTGCCTGCACACCAAAGTAACATTATTCTACAAACTTGGAACCCAAGAGGTAAAGAAGACATACAGGTTGAGTATCCCCAAAATGAAAATCTGATATGCTCCAAAATCTGAAACTTTTTAAGTGCCAACATAATGCCATAAGTGGAAAATTCCACACTTGATTTCATGTGTGAGGCTGCAGTTAAAAAACAGACATGTAAAAATACTGTGTAAAATTACCTTAAGGTTAGGTGTATAAGGTATATATGAAATATAAATGACATGTTTGGGCGTGGGTCCTATCCCCAATATACCTCATTATGTATTTGCAAATATTCCAAAATCTGAAAAAATCCAAAACCTAAAGCATTTCCTGTCCCAGGCATCTCATATAAGGGATACAGAACCTGTGCTGAAGTGTCCCTGAGAAGGAAAAGTTACAATCAAAGGACTACAAAAACCAAAAAACTGATATGTGGTTTCTCAATAACACTGGAGGTTAAGGTTAGCTTCTTACCTTGAAGGGATAATAAGCCAATCAATCAAGGAGGATAAAACACAATTTCAGAACACAAACTATCCACAATTTTACTTCTTTTAAAAGCGGGATGTAAACTCTAATCCAAGGAAGACAGGCAAGAAAGAAGAAATGTGAATCCTGAAGAGAAGTCTCTAGATTGGGGTGAGAAGAGGGTCTGGAGCAGTTACAAGTACAACCAACCCACATAACCAGACAAGGTGGAAAGCTCCAAGGTGATAATTTTTTTTTTTTTTTGGCTGGGGGCGGGGTGCAGGGTTGAGACAGGGTCTAGTATAGTCCAAGCTGTCCTAGAATTCACTATGTAGATCAGATTGGCTTTGAATTTGAGTCAATCCTCCTGTCTCCAGAATGCTGGGATTACAGGAGTGCGCCACCACACCTGGCCAACATGGTAAATTTTAAGGAGAAAAAAGATTGACTTTTGGAAAGCTCAAATGAAAAGGATGAGAAAGGAAATGAAAAAAGGGATTAGGTAATAACTCATTACAGAAAAATCCAAAAGAATATAAGACGGAGAAAAGAAGGAAATAAATTATTATCCATCATAAGAGGAATCTGACAAATGTGTAAAATTGAATAGTCACAAAAGGGTGCAGTGGCGCACACCTGTAATCAGGAGGTAGAGGCAGGAGGGTTGCAGGTTTGAGGTCACACGCAGCTTGTGTAATTTGGCAAGATCTTGTCTCAATATAAATAAAAAATGGGCTAGAGTTGCTGCCTAATGGTAAAGCACTTGCAAAGTATGTGTGAGGCCCTGAGTTCAACCCCCAGTACCTCAAAAAAAAAAAAAAAAAAAAAAAAGACAGAGAGAAATATAAGCATACTGTTTAGAAGTATGAAGGTAAATATCAGAAAAAATGAAAATATTTGAAAGTAGATGTCTTTGGGATGGCATGAGTACTTCAGCGTTTCTTAGCTTTAAGCTTTTCAGCTCAATTTAATTTTTAATCCAGGTGCATGTATGATTTTGATGAACACAGAATAAAAGTAATTCATGCTTACTGTGAGATAGCTAAACCAGGCATAAAGTTATGAAGAAGTAAAAACTGTTCAGAATCCCGTCACTCAGCGGTATCCATTTTAACATTTTTAATATCTCTATACAGCCGTACCACTGTGGCATCCGATCCCATGAGATCTTGGAAGCTAAGCACGGCCAGGCCTGGTTAGTACTTAGATGGGAGACAGCCTGGGAACACCAGGTGCTGTAGGCTTGGGAGAAGGACCAGGCAACCCACTCCCAAAAAACAATCTGCCATTGAAAACCCTATGAATAGCAGAGAAGCACTGACAATAGTGTTTCCTCCATAGGGTCTTCATAGGGTCTCCATAGGGTCTCTATAAGTCAAGTACTGACTTGATGGTACCTAACAACAGCAACAACAACATACATGTATGTGGCCAGGATGTTGTTACATAGTGCAGTGACAGCAGGTATTAGAAACATGGTTTGAGTCTTGTTTCTGTTTTGCTGTAGGAATATTACCTTGACAACTCAGTTCATTCACCTGCAAAATGGAGGCAATGTTGCTCTCTACCTCACTGGGCTGTTGGGAATTAAACGAAAATAATATATGTAAAGTACTAAGCTCAGATCCTAAATGTGTTAAGTACTCAAATGTTAATGTATATTTTCATATATATATTTTTTAAAAGAAACAAAGACTAGAGATGTTGTTTTATTAAACTACCTAAGCCAGTCTTACAGGACTGGTTCATAATGAAGAAATGACAGAATATTTCTAGACCAATACTACCTATAAAGTAGAGATTTTAATGAATGGATATAATTTTGAGGACAACCAATGTTTCAAAATAAAACAAGATCAATATGCCAGATATAGCTGAAACTCAATAGACCATGAAGCTACAGAATAATTTGTCATTTTCCCCTGGAGAAATAATCGCAAGCCTTCATCTATATAAGTTTACATGCTAGCAAATCAGGTATACTTTGTCAAGGCTACCAATTTGTATGTAATAGGTAAACATCTATGGATTCTAGGTTAACTGTTTTTAAATGTGCTAATGCTGCAGATGTCCACAAAATAAAGTGAAAAACAGTTTTCCACACATTCACCTGTACTAAAAGTTTATGCATTGAAAATCTTTATCTGACTAGTTATCATTTTCTATTTTAGAATTATAGTCTAACATCCATTTCACATAGCTATTTCTTGCGCTAGAGAGCTATGAGTTCATGCTCTAGAAATTCATTGTTCTCCTCCCTTCCTCCCCCTACCCTTCTTGCTTATGTTGGGGATCAAACTCATGGCCTTATTCATCCTAAGGGGCAAGCACTGAGCTACATCTTCAGCCCTTGTTTTTTTTTTTTTTTAAATGGCCTCACTATGTAGCCTAGCTTGCCCTTGAATACCTTATGTGGCCCAGGCTGGCCTCCAACTCAAGGCCTTCCTGCCTTGGCCTCTGACTCCTGAATGCTGGGATTATAGGTATGCAGTACCATGCCCAGCTAAGAAAATTCTACTTTTACAAAATGTTGTTTTGTCATATTAATATACGGTCTGCACTGTCATGCGATTATTAGTCTTTCTTCCTTGCCTTTCCTTTCCTTCCTCTCTCCTTCTTCCCTCCCTCTCTCCCTTCTTTCCTTCTCTCTTTCCTTCTCCCCTCCCGCCCTCCCTCCCTTCCTTCTTTCCTTCCTTTTGCAGTATTAGGAGGGTAGAACCTAGGGTCTTGCGCATGTTAGGCAAATGCTCTACCACTAAGTTGCATCCCAGACCCCTTTTTTTTGTTTTTCCTTTTGAGACAGAGGCTCACTAAAGTGTGTAAGCTGTCTCTGGCCTCAAACGTGTGGTCTTCCTGCTTCAGACTCTGGAGTAGCTGGGATTTCAGGTATGCGTCATTGTGACTAGTTGTCAGTTTTCAACATAGGAAGAAAATTTAACTTTTATTTGTAATTGGCTAAAAATTAGAAATATTAAAATATATTAAACTCAATATATAGTCGATAGTGTTACCATCACTCATTGTCAGACGCTCATTTGTCTGATGCTGTTCCTCAGGGAAGGAAGGGAGTCCCAAAAAGCTGATGAATTATGATAGCCCTCTCCATTTCTTTATTTACTGTCAGGGTATTGCAACTGTTTGCACGATGTTGGAATGGACTTGTTGATTGTATTATTTTAAATAAGGGAATCTTTACAATACTTTACAATGAGATACGACCATGGAAATTTTATTACACACAACACTTCCTAGTTATCTCAAGTCAATGTACTTAAATAATTCAACTTTTTTTTTTTTTCCAATAATGGGGAGTTGAGCCTGGGGCCTCAAGATGCTTTTTGCAAGCGCTTAATCACTGAGCCATATCCCCAGCCCAAGTCACTGAACTTTCATTGCTGTTGTTGGGTGCCACTGAGTCAGGTCTGACTTACAGTGACCCTATGTACCACAGAATGAAACACTCCTTGACACTGTGCCATGCCCAGCACTGTATCAGTGCCTCTCTGCTTGTTCATAGGGTTTTCAATGGCTAATTATTTTGACATTGCTTTGGGAGTGGACTGTCTCATTATTCTCCCATTTTTGTGGTGCTGGGGATTGAACTCAGGGCCTTTAAGAGTGCAGAGCAGCACTCTAACAACTGAGCTAAGCCCCAGCCCTCCATGAGTAGGGATACAATGTATAAAGAAATAGTTTTAAACTAAAAGAATGGAGAGCAGACACACACGAATGAGAAGTTTTAAAGCATTATCTAAGGTAGCAGGTATGTTTTTTCTCTGTCATGTAAGTTCCCTTGGGGAACTAATCCTTTCCTCCCTTTCCACATGATATTGGTTAGACCAACCCTTATAGTCTGCCTCTGCACCCAGGACCAGGACCAGGACCAAGACCAGGCCTGGTCCATCAGCATGCTCCATGCTACCTGGCCAAAGTACTGGCTCAAAGGTGAATATGTGAGCAAACACAAAATAGTTTTCCCCAGCATCTTTCTTTTGGAACGTGCAGAAAACACATCCTTTCTTCCTTTGAGATCATGAAATTCAAATACACAAAAATTGGATCTCCTTTTGGCTACTTTTCCCAGTACTGAGAAAATGCTACCTATAGCAGCAAGGAATGTGCACATGAATCAGAGCCTTATGCAGAACAAAAGCAAGAACTAGACTACATCTTAATGACATCATTCAGAGTCACGGATCTAAGTAGCCTCAAAGCTCTTTCTACCTGTGTACTTTGAATAAATTAATATCAACAAATAAAGTCTCTCTTCAGTTTAAGTGAATTTGAGTTGATGTTCTATTGCTTAAAACTGAAAGGGTTCCAACACACTTTTACTGCACAGAGAAAAATAATTTGTTACCCAGTATCTCCAGCACTTATTCTAGCATACTTTATCAAAAAAGGTACATTGACTTCTTACCTTTAGATCACTTGCCTTTTCCATAATAAAAGGGGAAATTTTATCTTCCTGAATTATAACTAGAACTCATAATGTAATATATAACATACAGTTCTGAATAAATGTTATCTGGGGACGCACACTCATCCAGCCCTAGCTAATAGGCCAGGTTCTGTAAGCCTTGTACCTTCTCCATCAAATTAGCTGTGGTGGGGCTCCCCAGTTCTTTGAATATGTTCTTTCAACATGGTGAATTGAACTTTTAGGAGTTAAACATTTTTCTTTTCTTTTTCTGACAGTACTGGGGGTGTTGAGCCTAGGGCCTCGCACATGCTAAGCAAGCGCTCCTCCACTGAGTTGCACCCCCAATCCCTTTCTTACTTTTTATTTTGAGACAAGATCTCTCTAAGTTGTGTAGGCTGCCTCTATCCTTGAACTTGTGATCCTCTTGCTTCTGTCTCCCAGGTCACTGGGATTGCAGGTGTGTACACTATGGCCAGCTCAAGCATTTTTCTTTCACAAAATGTCAACTGTTTTACATCTCATGACCTTTACTAAGATAAAAAGTTGCTCTCAGATGCTCCTTAGCAGACAGACAGATATATATTTTAAAACACATACATTTAATGTTACTTCTTAGCATAAATAACCTCTTAATTACTGAGAAACTACTTAAAAAATCCTTTATGGCCAGGCACAGTCGCAAAGTATGTGTGAGGTCCTGGGTTTGGTCCCCCAGTACCACAAACAAACAAACAAACAAACAAGTGAACAACAAAATAATCCTTCATGCTATGGGGAGATATTAGAAAAAAGATATTCTGAATTACCTTCTCCATTATTAAATTTTGTTGTAAGAATGATTAACAATTCATCATATATTAAAAAAAAGTCTCTTTGTGGTGCTAAGGATCAAACCTAGAACCTTGCACATGCTAGGCAAGCACTCTACCATTGAGCTACATCCTCCCACCTTTTTTCTGTGGTGCTAGGAATAAAACCCAGGCCTTACACAGGCAAAGCACATGTTCTATCACTGAGGTACATCCCCAGTGTCCAACATTCTTAAAAATTTTTAAATGTAATCACATTGCTCTCAATAAAAATAACATTGTTAGTGACTGTCACATTATTTTACAGTTATACAAAAACTACAGAGGAGCTTTTAAGAAAAGTACTTTAGTGTCCTACTTATACCTGTAAAATATGAACATAAAAAAGTACAAGTTTATGAATCTGAATAATGGTTCCAAATACCCTATCATTAATACCTGGACTTTATTATTATAATTATAGTGCAGGGGATTGAACCTAGGGTCTCACACATGTTGGACAAATGTTCCCACTGACTAAACATCCCCAGCCCAATTCTTGGGATTTAAAACTAAACTTGTAAAAATGAAGTAAAAAAGGAAAATGATAAGATGGCTTTACCACCAATTTGATGTGCTACAGAAATCAAAGATGATACTTTCAAATATGCAGATACATCAAAGATCTTTGGTAGTTGCAAAAAAGCTTTTTTTTTTTTTTTTTTTTTTTTAAGAGGATGAAGAATCACTTGGGAGATGTTGTTTTGGCGCCTGATACAAAAATTAATTTTTTATGAAGGGAGCTATGTTACACACTGCCCTGGGGAGTAAACAGTGACATTTTCTCTTGGGAAAAAAAATATTATTTCTTAATAAGAAAAAGGCAAATGTCTAAAAAGTTGTTTCAAGAAAGCAAGTTACCAGATTCAGTAGCCATTTGGTACCAAGTTCTACCACCAAGTACAGTTGATAGTGATAATGAAAAAAGATCAATGCTCATTGTAACAATTTCACTAACAAAATATTTAAATGATATTTAATTAGGCTAGGAAGGTAATTTTAATTCAAGATTTCCATAGAAAATAATTTAAACCCAATAATTGAAGGATTAAACTTTATTTGGAAAATTAATTTATATTTTCTACATTGCTAGATAATAGAACATTATTATAATTATTCACTGAACTAGTTATGTCTACAATGCTGATGTCCATCTAAGATAAGAATTCAAATGAATACTAAAATGAAATAAAATTTGATGATATAAAAAATAATTCAGTACACTATAGAAAGAATTCACAAATATATTATTATTCTGATAGTAATTCAGCTCTGGGACCTTCCTTAACAATCCCATGATTCCCAGTTTACTTGCCATCATGTGCCCCAAAATTCCTTGAAAGCATTCTGATTATAGTCTGTGACATATGAGTTGGATTCTGGAGAAACATTTAGGTTCTACAAATGGAATTTATTGGATAGCAGACAATAGATGAAATCCTTAGAACATCAGTGAAAAAAATAATATGAAAACAGGCTTCCTCATATGAGAGAATGGTTTGAATTTTAAAAAAAGTTTTTCTCATTACAAAAGCAAAACAGGTTAATTTTCCAGTAACTATGTCAAAGGATATCCTATAAAGAGACAGCCAGATCTCATGAAGACTTATTTTGATGGTAATTTAAAAAGAAAAAATTTTTTAAAGGGAATCATTGGTTTAGTATGACTATACCCTCTACTTCCCCTTTCGCTTACTTTTCCCACTTTCCTTTCCAGTTATAGTTTGGTTATATTAGTATTTGCCAGTCCGTATGCTATTGGACACTTGTTCTGAAACATGTTAATACATATTCTGTGGAGGAATAAGTTTTAGTGCTCTACCACATTGCACTATGAACACAATAATAATGTATATTTCAAAATTGCTACAATAGGTGTTTAATATTCTCACCACAAAAATATAAGTTAATGAACTGATATAGTACATGACTGAATCATTCTATAATGTATACATTGGTCAAAATGTCATATCATGCCTCATAAATATATGCAGTTATTTAACAATTAAAAATAAATAATTTGACACACACAAAAAAGTTGAAGGGGTTCCCTTGTCAAATAAGTTTGGACAGTGCCTCTCTTCTGGAAGATTACAATGCATATTTAACAACAAGTTCCAGGAGGTCCTTTAAAGAAAATTCCAGGAGGTCCCTAAAAAAACCTGCTTAAGATAGCTTCCTGTACTGACAACAAATCTTTTTTTAAGTCTTTTTAAATAAATCTTCTTTAATAAGTCTTGGGGAATCATTAAAACAAAGGTACATTCCCTGAGCTTACTAAGAATAAGGAGATATGTCTAGAAACTTGTCACTGACAAAAGGCTAAGCTAGAATAAGGAAAAAGCAGTAAACCAGGAGCTTGCAGTACACGAACTTTTAAAAATGGATGAAGAATATATACTATTAAAACATTTTACACAACAAATTGAGTTGAACAGATGTATTTTTTTCCTCCCAATTTGTAATTTTTTATTATAAAAACAGTATGTGCTAAATAGGCACCATGGTGCATGACTGTAATCCCAGTGATTTGGGAGGCTGAGGCAAAAGGATGGCAAATTCCAGACCAGAGGCAGCTGGTGCAACTGAAAGAGACCCTCAAAAGTAAAACAAGAGGTTAGGGTATGGTAGAACACTAGCCTAGCATGCATGAGACCTTGGGTTCAACGCCTTAGTACTGAAAACAAACACACAATGTAGCTCATTAAATAAAGGTGGAATGTGCAGAACAATTTAAGGGGGGGATGAGGATGTAGCTTTGTGGTAGAGCACTTGTCTAACAGCATGCATGAGACCTTGGGTTCTGCTGGGGGTTGCAGGGGAGATATAATTCCTTTATCTGGAGGCAAGGAATTTTGATATTTTACCTTATGTCCCAGAACTCTTTTTTACCCTATGAGATCATTTTAGTCTAAAGAAAAAAAATTTTAAATTAAAAAATCCATACACAATTAACAGACAACACTGTTCTCACTATCCTATATTCAAAAATAAACATGGTGCTGATGAAATGCCACTGAGTTGCAAAAATCATAAAATTCGACTAAAATTCAAACCTTGCCACTTACTAGGTGTGTTACCTCCTTTTAAAAATCTCATTCAGGGCTGGAGATGTATAGTTCAGTGGTAAAGCCCTGGCCTAGCCAGGGTGTAAACCCTTGGGTTTGAGTCTCAGCTCTGCAAAAATAAAACCAACCAATCAACCAACAAACAAACCCCAACTCATTTAGCTTCAGTTTTCTCATTGTAAAATCTGGGTATGTTTTTATACAGTTAGGATTAACATATACAAAAACAACGTAAGTTGAGATTAATGAAAATAAGTACTACTGTTCAGAATTTTTCTAAAAATGAGGTAGGAAAGTGGGAAAATTAAGAAAAAGGAAAGTGGAACAGGCTATATGTAGGGATAGAGAATATGCACAAAAACATACCTTGAAAATGTGAAGTTGAAGAGGCTCCAGCATTTCTGAAATATCATAAAGCATTTTACATTACTGCAAATATTAAACATATTACTTTTTAAAAGCTTTAAAGTTTTACATCCCTTAAAATTAGAATGGGTAGCCAGGTGTGGCGGCACACACCTGTAATCCCAGCAGCTCAGGAGATGGAGGCAGGAGGATCACAAGTTTGAGACCAGAGGCACTCTGTGTAATTTAGCAAGATCCTGTCTCAAAAAGTAAAAAAGTGGACTGGAGGTGTAGCTCAATGGTCCGGTCAAGCACTTGCAAAGCATGCAGGCGCGAGGCCCTGGGTTCAACCCCCAGTACTGCAAAAGAAACAAAAAATTATTATGGGTGAAAATAATCAAACTTTTAATGACAAAAAATTTATACTTTCTTCCAAGATAACTTGGAAAATAGATTTCAACAGAAATAGGAGACAAGTTTTTTTTTTTTTTTTTTTTTTTTTTTAAAACTGTTTTAGAAGCTGGGACAGTAAAGCACACCTGTAATCCCAGTGACTTGGCAGGCTAACATAGGAGGATCACAAGTTTGAGGCCAGAGGCAGCCTGATCACTTAGCAAAACTCTTGTCTCAAAAATAAGAAATAAAAAAGGGACTGAGGGCTCTCTGTTCCTGGTTTACCATGCCACAAAGTCATTTGCATAAGCTGCCACAGCTGCTGCCATGCCTACCCTACTGCCATTATAGACTGATTCTCTAACTGTGAGCTCCCAATAAATCTCTTCCCCTATAAAAAACAAACACACTTCTGATTAGCAATCATTCTTTTCACTACTTTATATCAATTATATATGCTTACATTTAAGGGCGGGTAAAAGTTTCACCTAAAAACTAATTAAAAAAAGACTCTAGACTTAAATAAAATTAGTTTTTAAAAAAGCTGGGTGTAGTGGCACAGGCCTGTAATCCCAGCACTCCTAAAGCTGAGGCAGGGGGATCTTGGAGTTCAAGGCCAGCCAGGACTACATAAACTACACAGAGTATGAGGCCACAGCTCACCTCTCCTCATCAAAAATAAATAAATAAAAAAAAAAGGCCTTTCTGTCAAGATATATTCTATTAAACTTTAACTCTTATGGCGACAGCTATGTTTTAAAGAGGCAGTGTGATCTACCTTGTATCGGGTAAAAGACCTGGGTTTTGACATCTGGTAGGTATGTGACTTTTGATGAAATAAATTTTGGCTTTACTGAATCTTAATTTTTCTACTTGTGAAGCATTGATCATGTCTGTCTTGCTATGAAAAAGTCAATCTAGTACTATCAATTTAACATAAGAATCAAATACTGGCTGTTTTAGCCAGGGAAACAGGGTGACTAGGAGTAGGTCACTTTTACTGCATTCTCTTTCATACTTTACTAAGTTTCCCAAGTGTGTTATTTACCCCCACAATAAATAATAAGTTTCAGCACATATTCAGAGATATAAAAATCTTCAGATTTTTAACCTGTCCTCATTGTTATTTTTTCAATAATTTATTCTCCTCAGCTATTGCTACCTTCTCTTCCAGTCTTATCTTTTGCAGTATTAATAATTTTTATATCAAGTACATATTTTACTGAAAAGGCATTTTTAAAACTTCCATAAGGCAATACTGATACATTCTCTTGGATAAACTATGTAAGATTATGTGATATTATTTACATAGATAATACTATCATTGATAGAGTGGTACTGTATCTATGTTTTCTCACCATACTGCCCTTGAGATAAACAATATTTGTGAGCCTAAAGGTTCTAAAGTGGTCACAACTGAATGTTCAACTA
This sequence comes from Pedetes capensis, assembly GCA_007922755.1. NCBI lineage: Eukaryota > Metazoa > Chordata > Mammalia > Rodentia > Pedetidae > Pedetes > Pedetes capensis. The sequence goes on along the minus strand of VMDO01010220.1, from coordinate 12,394 downwards.
TAGCATCATTTTCAGTCGGTCTAGTCAGCTACCCATTCCTATGAGATATGCACTGTTGATATATACATTCATTTGGAAAACTGATACCTGTATCAGTGACAGTTATACTGGTTTATATTTTCAAAGCCACATGTTATATTAAATAATCAATTTTGCAATTCAGTATTTAATTTACACAGGTTTCATTGCTGCACTATCATCCTGTATACATTGTTTGAATGTCTATTTTCCTCAATAGGACTATGAAGTTGCTGAAGGCATTACAATTTGTAGCATTTGACTAAAACAAATGGAACTGTAAAAACATACTAGCAAAAGCAATACATCTCTTACTATTTGAAAAATTTTACTGGACAATAATTTAAGCCCCACTTTAAACAAAACCAGTAAATACTCACTAAAGGCTCCCATTAATAATGTGAGACATTAATAACAATTAATTTTATACAGCCAGGAGTATCTTCTGTATGCTCTAATGATTTGGTAGAGCTAAGAATCACCTCCATTTTAGAGATGAGAAATCCAACATTCAGGAAAATAAAGAAGCGCATTGAAGGTCATACAATGTGTCAAGAGTTAAAATTAAAACCTTGGACTGTTCAGCCCTAAGGTTTAATTAAGCTCATTCACACATATGAAATTTGTAAAGGAAATTTTTCTTTAACCTGTGAATCAAATACCTTGATTGCTAAGGCAGAGAGAAATGACAGATGTGCGAACACCATTCAGAGTTTTTAAAAATCACATATTATAGACATTATAGCTGCAGTATTTACAGCTATAGCTTATTTCAATTTGCATTTTTCTTATGCTGAGCTCTGAATAGTATTATACTGAAATATCACGATTTAGTCTATAGATATGAACATTATCAAAGTTCATCTTGAACCCCACAACTCTATTCAATGATACTAAGTTACTTGGACAAAACAATTACAAATCAGTGCATCCAAAACCAGAATGATTCCCAGATAAAATTAAGTTACTCAGAAACATCATCTCAAGTACCTTTGCTCTTGTGGGAAATCAACAATAGGTTATTTTCCCACAAATCCCGAATTCTTTTTGAGCCTATCATTCTTCATTCATAACAAACCTCAGTGTCTTGCAAGCCTATCTAGAGCCCTAGTACTTACACCAACGCCTCACATAATGCCATGAAGGCAAGAACACCACCGTTTGTATAACTGCAACTGCAACTTTTCACAATGGAACTAGACTGAAAATAGAAAAATCTCTAACAGCAGAAAATGTTTCAGATTATGAAACAAATATGTTTAGGATTGGAAAGTGGGTATAACGAAAACTGAAAAATTCTCAAACACTAAACCTCTTCCTTTAGATCTAAATATGCACTCAGTGAACTTGGTGGGATCTGAATAGGGAAATACAAGTTCGTTTCTTTTAAAGGAAAGAAACAGTCACAAGAAACAAGAAGTAATGTTTTATCTCTACAGAAGTGACTAGGTGAAGGGACGAAGGATGTCAAGATTAAAAGACTCGACAAGGTCTCGCTTTTTCTCTAGAGAAGTTGTCTAAAGATCTGTTTCTAACCAAGTTGCCAAAGGGGGCTGGACCCGCCAAAGGCCCTAGAAACCGGTGCCTGGGAGCAGAGCCAGGAAAGGAAGAGCAAGACCTGGGTCTGCAAAGCCAGGCAGCCACCACCCTTCCCCCACTCACCTTCCGGAGCGCAGCTTAGCTGGGGCTGTCCGAGTAACTGCCGCCATCACTCTGGACGGTCGCTAAAGTGCAGAAAGGAAGCCCAGCCACTCCTGCACCTCGTGTAGGTCCTACAAAGGCAGACGCCTTCCAGCCAACCCCCGCCCTCCGCTCGACGCTCAGTTCCAGTCTCAGACTTTGCAGTCACAGCCTCCGCCTGCTCCCAGACGCCGCCACCACTTCCGTGACCAGCTCCCTTCTTTCCTCATTCCCCAAGCAACCGGCTCTTTTCCTCGCTGCCGGCGCGCAGCTGACGCCACCGCCCAGCGACCTCGGGCAGGACCTGCGCTAGACGTGGGCGGGCCGCGCAGGCGCAGCTGGGACAGCGCCGGAGAGCGGGAAGCTGTAGTGAGCGGGTGGTTGCTTGCTCCTCTCTCTGGGACGTGCAGGCTGGAACACCTCTCAAGTCCTCATTCTCGCTGCCCGCGCGTGCCGTGGAGAAACGTGTACGCTTCCCAGCTAATTGTGAGACAGACCCTCCGCTATAACCTGCTGGGTGCCATTCGGGTAGGAGAAACGGGGCTGCGGGAGGAGGCCGAGCTCAGTTCTTCCCCTCATTCATTCCTTTTTTTTTTTTAGTAGAAGACTAGCTTCTGTAAAACCTTGTCAGATAGAGAAAGGAGAAGATGCCGGCCACACAGAAGCCAATGAGATATGGACATACTGAAGGACATACGGACGTCTGTTTTGATGATTCTGGGAGGTAAGTTTGAGAAACAAAAAGGTTCTGGGTGTGAAAAAACATTTAATCTTCCTAGGATATATGCAGTCAACCGAAAGTTGCTCATGCAGATGGAGAGGACTGATGTTGAAATCTGAAATGGAACATATTTCCTTAGATTTGTTTGTTTCGGACTGTCATGGTAGTTTTATTATATGAGAAAAGTTAAAATCTTATTTCCATAGGAGGTGGAAAGACATAAGCCCCTCCTTCCGCCCATATTTTCATTTCTCTGATTACTGGGTCCTCCTGCTTGGCATTTTCAGGGGTTCCTCCTGTTGGTATGCTGTCCTTCATTGGCGTTAGTGGTGCTGTTTACCTTTTTGCTGCTTTTTTGTTTTGTTTTTTAACTTTCTGACTTTTTTCCCCTAATGTGTGTTATTTTCCTTCAGGGCCCTTGTATCTTTTTAAATCCTCTTCCTGTGGAGTACTGTCCAATGGTGTGCTTCCACAGTCACTCCTATGTTGATTGATTCACTGAAAAAAAATCCTATCTACTTTGCTAGGGGTTAGAGATACAGTAGAGCAAACAAGGTATGATCTTTTCCTTTATTGAGCTTAAACTCTTTGGGGGTTGACAGGCATCGAGCTCGAATTAGTCACAAAAATAAATGTGTATCTGGAAACGTGGCTAAATACTAAGTGATATGTGCAAGTGATTAGTATATGAGAGGGGAAGCTTCTCTGAGGAAGTGTTTCTCCCTTTTCTCTTTTTTCCTGTTTTCTCCTACACTCCTCTCCTCTCCTGTGACAGGGTCTTGCTTTGTAGCCCAGGCTGGCCTGGAACTTAAGAGTCTTCCTACTTCCACCTTCCCAGTGCTGGGATTACAGGTGTCACCACCATACTTAGCTTGAGAAAGAGATCTGAAGATAGAAGTAGGCATTAAAAAGTATAAAGAAGTAGGCATTAAAAAGTGTAAAGAGATGAGGGGAGGATGGCAGTGAAGTGGTGATGTTGGTATTCTAGCAGAGGGAGCGCTATCTATGTTCAATGGCCCAGTGAGGTCAGAGACATGATACACTCAAGAGCTGAAAGAAATCTATTAATACTAAAATTAGAGTGATGCAGAGATTGTTGAGAGATGACTATGTAAGGTTAAGCAGGGAGTGTCCTATGCAGGCCTTTTGGTTTTATTAAGGAATCTTGCTTTTATTCTGAAAGCAATAGGAAGGTATTAAAGGTTTTAAGCAGCTGTGTGATTAGTCTCTTGTTTTTGAGAAGATGCGAGGAGGATCAATTGGAAAAGGAGCAGGAATGGAGGCAGATTGTTAGGAGGTATTTAGTTGAACGTGATGGAAACTTGAACTAGATAGAGTAGACATGAGAAGATAAACTTCTGAACAAGTATCACTACCTACTTCAAAAGTTAATAATTATCTTGAGAACATTGCCTGCAAACTTTGCTTCTACAGTTACAGAAGGTGAGTTCACATCTTGACAAGTGGAGAAGAGAGATATTCAGGAAGTATTTAAATGGTGAGGTCAATAGGATGGTTCAAATACTAAGGGTGGAGAAAAAGGTATCATGGATAGCATTTATGTTTCTGCCTTTTACAATTGAGGAAATGATGCTACCATTTGTAGGTACTGGAAATATTTGATGCTTGAAGAGGAATGCATTTCAGAGGGGAAGCAGAAGGTAGAGAGTATAAGATTGCATTTGAACATGGTTAGTGTAGGGTTTCTTTGAGATATTCAAGTAGACATGTAAGAAAATAGTTGATAAAGGAGTCTCAAGCTCAGAAAAATGTGAGCTAGAGATAAAAATAGAAATATATATCTTAAGTTGACTCCTCATGTTTAGAATTGATGTCTTGCCTGGAAACCTAAATATGGGAGTTGTCAATTTAAACATCGTATTCAATACTTTTAACTTGGGATGACATCACCTAGGAATGTAGTGAATGTAGGCAGGAAAAGAAGGTAAAGGGCTAGGCCTTGGGGCTCTCTGAAATATTGGAGATCAGATTAGAAGAGGCTTCAACTAAGGAGACTAAAGGGATGTCTACAAAAGTAGAGAACAAGAGACAAGAAAGAGTTAGAAGCCAAATGAACTAAGTGCTTTAAAGAGGAGAAAATAATGATATCTAGTGTTCCTCTTGGGTCAAGTTGAAGACTGAGAATTTGCCATTAGATATTGCAATGTGGAAGCCATTGATAATCTTGAGTGAGTTTTGTGGAGTGGTAAAAATTGAAAGCTTTGTTCAAGTGGATTCAAGAGAATAGAAGGGGTGGAATTAAGTTAGTGTCAGTGCCATGCTGAAAGAATGAAAGTAGTTGGATGGGAACGTGGGGTCAGGAAAGGTGGTTTTGTTTTTTGTTTTAAGATGAGATAGATTATAATATCTATGTGAGTGAAAAGGATCCAGTAGAGTGAGAAGTTGATGTTGAATCTGAAGTTGATTTAGAGTAACCTTTTTCAATAAGAGAATCTTCAAAATTTTTAAAGACCAAATTCATCAAGTTGTCTCTTTATGATTCCTTTGAATGTTGCACAAATTTAAAATCTACTCTATTTCATTTCATCCTGACAGAGAATATAAATTTATACAACTAAAAATAGGAGCTCCATCCAAAGGTTCTTCCCACAAGTCAAGATAGTTCAAAGTGCAGCTATAGAATTTCAAAATGAAATTATTCACCATTTCAATTTTTTATGTACTATTTATTCAATTTTTACTTGGTTTTGTGGGGATAAATTTCTGACTTTCTGTATATAAGTTTCATTTTCATTAATTGCATTTCACTAAAAGCTTCAAAGACTTAAGCTGAATGTTTCAATTAGAGATTTCTTACTCTGAACTAAATGCAACTGAGACTAGGAGATTTATTTCTAACAATAATATAATAACAATAACATTATTATAGGCCATTTAGATTGTGTTATATAGTCACTCTTCAGCTCAAAGATTTTAAAAATCTAACTGATTATGGTCAGCAGAGAAAGAAAGCATTACCTTCAATACTAATAAATTTTGTGTCTTTAACATCAGTTTGTTACAAAAGTTTTGTTGGTCACTTATTCTGGGTATAAATAAAAATTATGTAAATTGACAAGTCTGGCTGCTTTTTTGGTCAGTATATTATTATTGCTCCTTTTGGCACTATTATGAATTATAACTCCAATCCACATACTTTCTTTTTTTATTTTAATGTTTTTGCAGTACTGGCGGTTGAACCCAGGGCCTCACGCCTGCATGCTTTGCAAGTGCTGGACCACTGGGCTGCGCCCCCAGCCCATTTTTTTTACTTTTTGAGACAGTGTCTCGCTAAGTTACCCAGACTTCCTCTGGTCTCGATCTTGGGAACCTCCTGCCTCTGCCTCCTGAGCCTCTGGGATTACAGACGTGGGCCACCGTGCCTGGCCAACCCACATACTTTCATAGATGACCTCTTTCTTTTTCTTCTTCTTTTTTTTTTTAGACAGGGTCTCACTGTGTAGACCAGGCTGGCCTCAAACTTGGGTCAATCCTCTCACCTCAGCCTCCTGAGTGCTGAGGTTACAGGCACCTACCACCATGCCCAGCTCTATAAAACAAACTGATGTTAAGTACACAAAATTTACTAGTATTGAAGGTAATATATACATATAATAATGTATAGTGAGAACATTGTTTTTTTCCCACAATGCTGTGGCTACCAAAATTTGCATATGTATTATTATAAAAATTAAGAATTTTTTCCTACCATGTCAAGGCCCTGAGTTCTATCCCAGCACTGCAAAACATAAACAAAAAAACTTTTGCATTGAACTTTTAAAATGAATTTAGATACACCTCCCAATAGTGTCAGATGTTTTCATTTTCAACAGAAAGAACTTCCAGAAGCTTTACTTTGTTTCCATAAACTGGAGGGAAAATGAAGCCATTAATGAAATTAATCTGACTGATTTTCTGTTAAAAAACCTCTGATAATGTTCATATAAAGATTGGTATTATTTAACTCTTTGAAAAGTTCTGTGAATGGAGACAAAACATTAATAGTCACTTCACTTTTCATACTAGCACTAGAAAACTTGAAATAAAAAATGAGCACATTAGTTTTGAACAACTGGTTTGTTTGTTTGTTGTGTAGTCTAGGGTGGCCTCAAACTCCTGATCCTCTTGCCTTTGCCTCCCTCGTATTGGGATTATAGGCCTGTGCCACCACACCTGGTTACCTGACATTTGTTTTAGTGCTGCACTATCCAATGGTAGCTACGAGTCACGTGCAGCTATTTATGTATGCAGTTCCTTAGTCACATTACCCACATTTCATTCTAGTGATTTTTTTTTTCTGTTTGGTAGTGCTGGGGATAGAACTTAGGGCCCGAGTATGCTAATAAGCACATACTCTTCCACTGAGCTGCATCTCCAGCCCCAAACATAGCCACAGTTCAGTTGCTCAGTACTAGATATGAACTACTTCCTTCACCTGAGAAAGTTCTGTTGGGCAGCCCTGAATTCTTATGAAGAGTCACACTTGTTAAGATGTGAACTCACTTTCTGTAACTGTCGAAGCAAAGTTTGCAGGCAATGTTCTCAAGATAATTATTAACTTTTGAGGTAGGTAGTGATACTTGTTCAGAAGTTTATCTTCTCATTTTCCTGTGGTTAGTATTATCACTACAGCTACATGGTAAATGTTAACCAACATTTTGTTTAAGTTGTTCTTTCATTGTTAACTTTCCTGAGAAATAAAAACTTAGTATTTAATTCATTTATTAAGTACTGGGTATAGTTTTATAGCCAAAAAATCAAATTAATATGTAGTTAGTTATTTGATACAGTAAATGACAAATCCACTATATAAAGAATGTTCATTCTATTCTAAAAGCTCTCCACAGGACTGTTTAACTCTATTTCCTGCCTATATTTCTCATTAATTCTACTGTATATTACTATAACTATCAGTTGGCCCCACTAACTGGCATCTATAACTTTGTACATCTCCTTCGTTATGTTGCATCAAGAAAAGGTTGGCAGGCTGGGGATGCACCTCAGTAGTCGGGTGCTTGCTTAGCCTAGCATGTACAAAGCCCTGGGTTTGATCCCCAGCAGTACAGAAAAGAAAAAAAAAAAAGATTGACAAAAGGGAGATAGGTTTTTAATCCTCAGTTCTCAGATTTAACCATGTGTTAAAATGAGAATTCTGTTTATTGCATGTAAATTATACTACTAAACAATGCCATGGCAACAGGTGGAAGTGCAAAGAAATCTAAACCTGTCCCAGCCAATTTTGATGCAACTGTTAATGTTTTACAGTGAAAATTCCAGCACAAATGTCAAACCAACTGGATGCACAAACCAGGAGTATTCTACCCAAACTGAGATTTGTGGTCCTCCTGTCGAATTCCAATAGAAGGGAGTTTAATCTCTTTACTCTAGTATTAAGGTTATCCTAAATATGATGGCCTCAATCTTCATTTTTCTTCCTATTTCCTGGATTGTCTACTTCAAGTAAAAATCTTTATACTTTATGTAACTTGATATTTTGGTTCATGTGTTTGGAATTGCTTTTCTCACCAGTCTCAGTGTCAGTGGGGTTTAGGAGTACTGTACCCCAATGTTACTGCTTGCCCTGAGGAGTTCCCTTTCTCTGGACCTTGACTCAGATGCCAGGTCCTTGTTTTGGTTGCCAAAAGAATTTGAGGACAAAACAGAGAAGTGAAAAACAGTTTTGAGTTTATTAGATAAAAGGTAACAGATAAGTACATGCTTTGAGGTACCCTCGGGGGTCTTTACAATAAGTATGATTTTGGGATTTTGAAGTTACATTGCTCAACAGGGTCCCAGCAGGTGTCTGATACAGATTTATAGATTGGAAAAGTAGCATTGTTAAAATGTCTAGATTGGGATAGACTATATCTCGTTGTTGTTAGGTGCCTTTGAGTTGGTATCCGACTCATAGTGACCCTATGTACAACAGGCAAAACACTATTGTCAGTGCTTCTCTGCTGTTCATAGGGTTTTCAATGGCGGATTGATTTTTGGGAGTGGGTTGCCAACGTCTGTCTTCCAAGCCTACAGCTTCTGGTGTTCCCAGGCGGTCTCCCATCCAAGTACTAGCCAGGCCCAACCCTGCTTAGCTTCTGAGATCTGATGGGATTGGATGCCACAGGGCTACAGCTGCAGCAGACTATATCTAGTCTTAAGGAAATTACCTAGGTCTGTTAACTTTAATTATAGTCTATGATCTGGTTTGGTCATATTTTGGGGGCAACACTGGTTTATATGTACGCAGCTCTCATAGCAGCTTCTCTTTTTTTGATTGTGTTGGAGTTCTTTGGTGATAAGACCCTGATCCCAGGATAAGAGAAGCCCTTTCTTTTCTATCCCCCAAAATTTCCCTTTCTATCATGCCTCATCAGTATACCTGGTATTACTTGTTTCTTTTTTTTTTGACTTTGCAATGTAAATACAGTTTTTTTTCTTTCAAGCAGAACACGAAATTTGTCATGTGCCTGGACATCACTTTTCCTTCTTTCCTTTTTTCTTTTTTTTTTGCAGTACTGGGTGGGAGTTTGAACCCAGGGCTTCGTGCATGTGTGTGTGCCACTGCGCCTGATTTAAACACCAATTTCTTATGAACCCTTCGATTTTCCCACTCGGGAATTAATCTTTTTCTTCTGACTATCTTCCTTCCTGCCTGCCTTTTTATTTTTTCCATTTATACTTTTATTTTTATATTTTGCTTTTTAAAATATGTCCAGATAGCACATACATTGAATGAACAAAAGTATTGAGAAGATAAGGTGTGTTTTCGTTTGTTTGTGTTATTTGTTTGTTTTTTGTGGTACCTGGAGGTGGAACCCAGGGCCTTGCCCATACTTTGTAATCTCCCTGTCACTGAGCTGCATGCCCTTACTTTGTACTTCTTCTCTCCCTTTTTACCCCTCTGTTGCTCCCTCCAACTTGTCCTACCTCCCTCCCCTTCCTGACAGTCCTCTCCTCCTTCTAGATGAATCCCTTTATATTTTCTGATCTTCTTTTTAGGTGCCCATGAGTTGAGCCTGACTCATATCGACCCTATGTGCAAGAAAACAAAATACTCCCCAACACTGTGCCATGCACACAATCTTTTTTATGTTTAAGCACATTATTGCAGACACAGTACCAATCCATCTAGTTGAGGGTCTTCCTTTTTTTTGCTGGTCCACCACTCTCCCAAACATGATGCCCTTCTACAGGGATTAGTCCTTCTTGACACGATATCCAAAATACATAAAGTGCAGTTCATCCTTCCTTCCAAGGAACACTCTTGTTGCACTTCTAGGACAGATCTGTTGGTTCTTTTGGCAATTCATGTTACATTCAATATTTGTCTCCACCACCATAATTCAAAAGCATCAATTCTCCTGTCTCCCAGTTCAGTGTCCAGCTTTCACAAGCATATGGTGCAACTGAAAATATAATGGCATGAGTCAGGCAGACCTTCATCTTCAATATGATGTCTTTACTTTTCAACACTTTAAAGAAGTCATTTGCAATAGCTTTTCCCAAAGCATTGCATCTTTTGATTTCTTGATTGCTACTTACACGAATGTTGATTGTAGAACCAAGTGAAGCAAAATCTTGGACAGCCTCAATCTTTTTTCCATTTATATGAAGTTGCTTACTGACCCACTTGTAAGGATTTTTGTTTTGCTGATGTTGAGGCGCAGCCCATACTGAAGGCTGTAAATGTTTCAAAATTATGTCATCTCCGTAACTCAGATTGTTAGAGTCTTCCTTCAATCCTGGTGCCATGATCTTCATAGAGTGAAGCTTCTAGGATTATTTGCTCAACATGAGATTGAAGAGGTATAGTAAAAGGATACAGACCTGACAACACACACATTTTCTGACTTTAAATCAGGCAGTTTTTCCTTGTTCTGTTCAAATGACTGTCTCCTGGTTCATGTGTAGATTCCTCATGAGTACAATTAAATGCTCTGGTATTACCATTTTTTGCAATGTTGTCCATAATTTGTTGTGTTCCACACGAATGCCTTTGCATAGTTAATAAAACATAGACAGACATCTTTTTGGTATTCTCTGCTTTTGGCTGATATCCATCTGACATCAGCATTTATGTCCCTCGTTCCCTGCCCTCTTCTGAATCTGGCTTGATTTCCAGCAGTTCCCTGTCTATATACTGCTGCAGTCTTTTGAAGGATAGTTAGCAAAATTTTACATATGTGTGATATTAATGATACTGTTCAATAATTTCCACATTCTGTTGGATCCCCTTTCTAGGGAATAGTCACAAATATGGATCTCTTTCAGTCATTTGGCCAGGTTGTTGTTTTCCAGATCTCTTGGCATAAAAAAGTTAGCACCTCCAGTGCTACATCTGTTTTTTTGAAACATCTTAGTTGGTATTCTGTCAATTCCTGGTGCCTTGTGTATCGCCAAAGCCTTCAAGATAGCTTCCACTTCTTTAGTACCAATGATTCCTGATCATATGCAACCTCTTGAAATAGTTGATCATCCACCAGTTCTTTTTGGTACAATGACTCTGTGTATTCCTCCCATCTTTTCCTGATGTTTCTTGTGTCGTTTAATATTTTCCCAATAGGATCCTTCACTATTGCCACTTGAGGCTTGAATTTTTTCTTCAGTTCGTTAGATTTGAGAAAAACAGCATGTTCTTCCCTTTTGGTTTTCTGTCTCCAGCTCTTTGCACATGTCATTATAATATTTGATTTTGTCTTCTCAAGCTGCCCTTTGAAATCTTCTGTTCTTTAACTTCCTCATGTCTTTTACTTTAGCTACTTGACATTCAAGGGCAGGTTTCAGAGTCTCTTTTTGACATGTATTTTGGTCTTTTTTTTCTGTCTTTTAAATAACCTTTTGCTTTCCTCATGAATGATGTCTTTGATGTCATGTCACAACTTGTCTGGCCTTTGATCATTGGTGTCTAATGCATCAAATCTGTTCTTAAGATGGTCTGTGAACTCAGAAGGGATATACTCAAGGTCAGACCTTGGTTTTCATACACTTGTTCTAATTTTCAGTTTCAGTTTGAACCTGCATATGAACAGTTGATGGTATGATCCACAATCAGCACTTGATCTTGTTCTGACTTTTGATATTGAGATTTTGCTTCATCTCTTTCCACAAATGCAGGCAGTTTGGATCCTGTGTGTTCCATCTGGTGAATTCTATGTGTATAGTCACTGTTTATGTTGGTGAAATGATGTATTTGCAATGCAAAAGTTGTTAGTGTGTCAAAATTCTATCATACGGTCTCCAGCATTGTTTCTATCAATAGGTCATATTTTCCAACTACTGAGCCACCTTCTTTGCTTCCAACTTTTGCATTCTAGTCACCAGTAATTATCAATGCACCCTGATTGCATGTTCAATCAATTTCAGACTGCAGAAGATATAAAAATCTTCCCTATCATGGGATCACATGAAATTAAAAAGCTTCTGCACAGCAAAAGAAACAATTAACAGAGTCAAGGAAACCCCCACGGAATGGGAAAAAATCTTCGCATTTTATACATCAGACAAAGGTTACTAATTACTAGAATTTATAAAGAACTCGAGAAAAAAACTCCCCAAAAACCAAACAACCCAATACACAAATGGGCAAAGGAGCTGAGTAGACAGTTCTCAAATGAAGAGATCCATAAAGCCATGAAACACATGAAAAAGTGCTCAACATCCCTAGCCATTAGGGAAATGCAAATCAAAACAACTCTGAGATTTCACCTTGCACCAGTAAGAATGGCCAAGATCAATAAAACAAACAACAAATGCTGGCGAGGTTGCGAGGGAAAAGGGAGCACTCTTACATTGTTGGTGGAGCTGTAAATTGGTGCAACCACTGTGGAAATCAATATGGAGGTACCTCAAAAAACTAAAAATAGATCTACCGTATGACCCAGCTATAACACTATTGGGAATTTACCCAAAGGGAGATGGGTCATCATACCACAGAGACACCTGCATCTCCATGTTCAATGCAGCGCTTTTCACAATAGC